>CAVNYN010205060.1:0-32327 GCA_963692815.1 Nyctanthes arbor-tristis | reverse complement strand
AAAGCGGAGGCACTACAATATACAATTGTTTCTTCTCCAATAATTAAGACGCCACAGAGTGGAGGAGGTACTGGTATTAACAACTCTGCTCCATTATCAAGATTGTTCTGAGACCATGGACCCTCAACAAAATCTTTATCTTTCAAGGCGACCTCATATGTTTTCACATGGCGAGCGTCCTTGTTATCCTGTCAATCATAAGGAGATAATGACAAAATGGCAAGTTGGATCTTCTCTCAAGCAAAATCAGCAAAAGATTCAGATCCTCCACACACAGAGGAAAGAAGAGAAGGGGGGCGCAAGCATAATCAATGGTTGTTGAAGGCAAAGGTTACAAATTCCTTTATGCACTTGGAAGGAAAACAAGAGTTCAATCACATAATCTCAGTGATCAAGAAATTTAATGCATGAAATCAGAAACCTGGTAAAGCACAACGATTGTGGGCTTAGGACAACCGTGTAGAAATTTGATGTCCAGAACCTGAAGCTCCTCAAGCCTGACAATAAACCAAACGCTCTGAAAACAGAATAACTTGAAAGACATCTGTAGAGTGACAGCAAGACTAAAATGAAAAGCTCCATTAAGCACTGGTTTCTGATTACAAGTTTATTGAAAACTCAAGATAATAGTCAATTCATGCCATCTGCTGCTCTGCTTACATGTATGTATACAATCTTTCTTTCTCTCTTCATTCATTATTATCCCTCTCTCAAGTCTCAGGAACATGGTTGGTTAACAATTTGACTGTATCTAGGCTTCATAACCTTTTCAATTTAACAGTCCAGTTAAATTTTAATGCTGAGATGACATCATCCAAAAACAAACTGAACTCATCCACTTATTTTCTTTTTGTTAAGGGCAAACAGAACCACATATTCATCCATGGGAAAAGAAATGCAGAACACTCAATTCCTAAGCATCAACCCGTGTGAGGCCCAGCCAGTTATGGCACACCCCAACCTCACCCCCGAGGGGGGGGGTTCAGCTAAGCAAATAATCAAAAGATGATATTGCATAAAATTTACTAGAGAAAAGATACCTAATGTTAAATGCCTCCTTGAGATGGCCTTTATTATCAAATGGAATAACCTGGTGAACAAGTGGAGAAGCTCATGATTTGTTGGAAATAAAACAAATGAAATCATCTACTAAAGAAGTTCAGAAATATGAAAAAGGAGTTACAAAACTAGAGCTTGAAGGGCCACCTTAAATAACCCATCATATAGATGGAGTCCAATCAATCGGCAATC
This sequence comes from Nyctanthes arbor-tristis, assembly GCA_963692815.1. Classification (NCBI taxonomy): domain Eukaryota; kingdom Viridiplantae; phylum Streptophyta; class Magnoliopsida; order Lamiales; family Oleaceae; genus Nyctanthes; species Nyctanthes arbor-tristis. Next base: position 31,076 of record CAVNYN010205060.1, on the reverse strand, counting down.
AGGGTCGATTATGCCAATCTGTAAAAAATTGTAAAACAAGAGAAATATCACAATATCAACATAAAGAACCACAGTTCAATATTAATATTTACATAACAGATTAAGAAAACTATTCAAGAACCTGCCCATTGTCTGTGGGACGTCCAATCCTGTCAGAAACATCTCCCATTGCTCTATATAACCCAGAAGACACCACAACATTAAGAATGAATTCTTTAGCTTTAGAACGGAAGATTGTGAGCAATGAAAATAATAATAAGATCAAAACAACATCCCAATATGATTTGTCATTAATGTCATGGATCTGATTTACAAAAATGAATGAGTAACATCTAGATACAAAATGTGAATCCTAGCAAACAACACTAAGGTTCCGTAAGGCACACCTCTTGCTTCTGGCTTAATCTGTCCAAAGTAATTTCCACATAAATACATTACTTCAAGGCAACAAATACGTTCAGCTCTATAATCAGCAGAGGAATGATGAAGTATATACTCATAAAACCAACTATATGAACATCTAATTTTACTATTTTGAAGATACAAGAGTAGCATTTTTTACCAAATGTTTGAAACATCAAAAACCTTGATGATGGGATCAACAGATAATTGTTAAGTTACCAAACTATGTGTAGATTTTACACCAAACTACGAGTAGGTATCAGACCTTGTAATGACCTCAGCTGCCTCAGCGTCCCATTGCAAAACACAGAATTTATATCTTTCAGTTGCAACAAAGAGAAGATCTTGTGTTTCTCCCTGTCCAGTTAGTAGAGTAAAAGATCACTGATAGTGTCACTATCGGTGTAACGCAACATGAGAAATTTGGCTACTTGATTTCTGAAATTAAACTGATACTTGTGCAAAAAATACATATTTCAGTTGTAGTACTCACGTGTGGTCTGAAAAGCTGAAGTGTGGCAATTCTTCCATATATTGGCACGTCTAGCAGAGCCTGATAAGGTAGAAGTTGTATTGGAATTGCAAATACCAAAAAGCTTGATAAGACAACAAGGACCATAGTTTAAAAAGGCGAGGCAGAGGCTCGCCTCAAGGCCCGCCTTGGCCTGAGGCGTGCCTCGAGGCACTACTCTGAGACAATTTCCTTAGAGGCTTACGCCTTTAGAGGTGAGCTGTACGCCTATGGTTGCGCCTCAAGGCTCAAGAGACGTAAGCCTCTAAATTGGCATCCTATTTTGATTTTTTTGTTTATTTATTTTTGTTTTAACAATTCAAAAATTTAACCCAATAAGTTGGAATTTGGGCAAGGAAGTTCAATCATATAGATATATCTTCTTGTTTGTCTATCATTTCTTCTACAACGATTTGCCGTGTTTCAACCAGAAATCTCGATATTCGAGGCATGTTATCTTTTTTCTTGACAGCTAGTGATGTTCTGTTAACTACGAGATTGTTCACAATAACATGTGATGATGTACGTACTAGAAGTTTGATCAATTTATTTTGTTTCTCCTGAAATAAGTTATTTGTTTTACAATGTTCAAACTTATTTATATCGGTTTGTTAAGAGGCTTGCGCCTCAATAGCCTCAGGGCGTACACCTTGCCTCATCAAGGAAAAACGCCTCGAGACATATTTCCGCCTTTTCAAACTTTGACAAGGACAAGTAATTTATTGGAAAAGATTGAAAAATAAATAAAGCTCGCAACTTTAGTGAAACTGATGCACCTGTAAACCTTGAGTCGAGACTGAATGAATCTCTAGTCGGGTGCATTTCCTGTAAACTGATTGAATTATACACTAGCCAAATGCAATTCAAATATGGAAACCGTGATAATTAAAAATTCCCCATGGACAATAAAAGTTTGAATGGTACATTTAGACATCACAATTACACTGACAAAGAGAAAAGGCGCTTTGAATTTTTTTGAAATTAACAGACAACATTTTCTCGAATGAAAGAATAAATTTTATTGTTTGTGGATTAGTCCCCATACTGTCCCATGCGTTTACAATTTAGAAATTGTTAAGAACGTCAAACCGACTCAGCAGGGTATGAGAACTGTAAATGGAAAAATTAGAGGAAAAAAATATTTTTTTAAAAAAGGGAAAGGAAATTTATGATAGCAGCAAACAAATAAATGCAGACAAGAGGTTAGCTAAAAGAAACGGAAACAAATATTTCACTGCGAAAGATTACAGAGAAAGTAGGGCTTACGCCATTATGAGATTGCATTCTTGCGGTCCGGTGAAATATCCGACGCATGAATGCGTGACGTTCGTCGGCTTGTGAGCCGTCACCACATAGTTCCATATACTCATTTTTATTGAACTTCTGAGTGTATATGTATACTTTATGTATCAATTGATGCTTTGGGGGTTCTCACGAACTCTCTCTGTGAAGATAAAGAACCCTAGATTTTACTCACACTCCCCGTCTCTGTAGAGGTTCTGCTGAGGTGAAAGAGAAGAGGGCAACAACGTCGTGTTAACCCAGGAGAGGGAGGCCAGGGTCGAAAAGTAACGATGCGTGGCGGGCTCATTAATCATAATTTCGGCCCAGCAGTTAGTGGGCTGTAAACTATCCAACTTAAATGGGCTGAAGACAAACGGAAAATACCGGGTCCAAATTTGAGCCGAATAAATGACCCCAGCAGTTGGGGCACAGGAAAATGCTACTTAGATTAACTCATTTATTTTTATTTAGATTTTTGAGAATTAATTTTGTGAAAATGTGATTTTTTAAGTGAATGTGTAGTTTAGAAATAAAGAAAAGTTATGAATCTACATGTAATTTTATTTTAGTATATAAACATATGGCTGAAAATGAGTTTGAAACATAACTTATTTGGAGAATTCAAATCAAACAGGGGCTAAAGAACTCACAACATATTTTTCAAAATTTTCTAGTAGATGGTGTTATTTCGAAAATTCTATAGAACCCATGTGAGCTCTGTAATATAGAGCATATTGACTCTGTAGAAAAACTCTGGTATAATAATGTCATACAAGTAGGTTTTCCACACTTATAATTAAGTTTCATTCCTTCTCTTATAATCTCTTTGTAATTATAATACTAAAAGAATATCTAGTATTAGCATCTAGTACCTTCTGGCTCCAAATGGATGGTATCTTTGTAGGTCCGTTCATTAACATAAAACGGGCTTGAAAATTGAAACCTATTAGTAGGGAAACAATTACTTATTTTTAATAGGTTCATTTAAGAGTTAAGACCACTAAATAACACAAAATTTTCTATACAGTTTTTCTATAGAGCCCATGTGCTCTCTGTCACGTGGATTCTATAGAATTTTTTGCTTGTACTTGAAATTACTTTTCATAGGTATTGTTACCATCGTTCTTCACGTTGTTTAACACGTTTTAGTAAGGAAAAAAGTGTAACTGAGCACAATTTGGTTTTTTAATATTTTGTTGCACTTTATTTATATATACACTTACTTATGTAAATAAATTTTACAAATCTTTTTTTTTCCCTGGTTTCATGACTTGACACTTTAAATGAACGTTTATAGAGCTTGTTCTTGTGAGCTTTGTGGTAAAAAAGTTTTAGATTTATAGGAAAATGTGTGGTGGTAATGTAAAGAAAAATTATTGGGAAATATGAAAACTTATTTTTGGGCAAAAAATAACAATTTCATTCCTAATCTTTTTTTCAAGCATGTAGATCCTCTCACGTTTCAAAAATATGTACGAAATGCCCCTACATACTATTTTTGTTAATTTAAGTTGTTCATTTTTCTTTAATGACAAGTTTACGCTTTATTTAAATTAAAAAAATAAGAACACACAAATTTGAAAAATTTATTTTGATCTCTTTACCGCTCTCCTTTTTACACACTTATACATATTTATCTGTATATCATTTTTTCTATCAACTCACTTAACACAAACTATACATACACAGTGATCAATATATTATCGTTTTCCCTCGCCTTTTTTTGGTAGTGGAGAAGGATAAGGCATGCACTTAAACTGTTTTTTAACAATAATAAAAAAGGAATTTACCTATCATTTTTAGCTACATGTAGACGGAAAAATTTAGAATGAAATAAATTGTAGTGGAAATAACGGGGAAGAAATCATCTCATTTTTACCAATAATTCAAACTTTTAATCTTTTTGCAAGAAAAATTCATACATTTTTAACCATTCTAATTTTTATGACTTGAATATCAATCACAACTCAATTATCATTGCTTATTTATGTTTAAATTTCAGAGAGTTCATTGTCAAAAGTGACTATGACATTAGTGGTGATGGTGGTATGCGGTAAGTGAATGAAAAAGATAATATATTGATCATAAGTTGATGGACAGGAAAATGATATATATGAATATGTATAAGTATGTGAAAAAGTAAGCGGCAGAGAGATCAAAATAAATTTTTAAAATTTGTGTTCTTATTTTTTAATTTAAAAGAAAGAGTAAAATTGTCTTTTATAGACAAAGTAAATAATGAAAATTGACAAATATATTATATAGGGACCTTTTGTCCATATTTTTCAAAGGTTGGGGACCTATATACTTGAAAAAAAGTTATGGATGAAATTGTTACTTTTTACAAATGTTAGGACGTTTTGTGAAATTCACCCTTTATTTTTTGCGGAGAATATGGGACTGACGTTGATTTGATAAATTTTTTATTTTGATAAACATGCCAAGAACAAGTTTCATTTATATGGATCATTCATTGCTTTTCTTTTCTTTTTCTTTTTTTTTTGGTTGGAAATTACATAAAGATATTTTTTTTTCCTCAAAATTACTAAAGATCATATATATCATTTCAAAATTATGTAAATAGTGAATTCTAAAAAACGGTAAAACACCTGACTGTTCATCAAGATCTACTATAAAATTAGAGTTTGTTCTATGGAGCTTTGTGATAAATCAAATTTAGCTAAAAATTCAAATTTTGATACCAACCACAATTCTCTATTTCAAAAAAAAAAAAAAAAAACTGACATGCTTTTCTATAATTTTTTTTTTTTAAGTTTGCATCTCTACCACCTATTCTTCCAAAAAATCAATTTTTTTATGAAAACCAATTTCACAGTAAGCTTCATAGAACAAGCTTTTAATATACCATCACACGAGAAGTCGATATTCAAACTCTCATACTTTTTTCTAAAACTAGTGATCGCACGTGCCATATCTATTATGAAATGTAATTTAAAGAATGGATTGCAGTGTTGGAGAGGAGAATAAAAGCATTAGAATAGATTTTGTGCATGTACAAGACTCACCCTTAACGGATATATATATAGCACTAAAATGACATTACAAATAACCCCTTCCCCCCAAAAAAGGGGGGAAGAAAAGAAAAAACCAATGTAATCTTCACTGACGTGATCTATCAACATATCTACAATGTTTTACAATAAGTAATACATAAATCAACTCTTAAAACATGGCACTGATTGTTATTCTCTTTCCAGCATCTTCCCATAGCCTTGCTAGCTCATCAATCCTAATCTTGATTTTGAAGCACTTCAAGCTTCCATCCCCACATATGTTTAGTTTCATTTGCATATCGCACAGTACTTTTGCATCAAATGATAGCCATGCCCTTATTAAACAAGTATATATCAACATACATGGTCATTGCACACAATTCCAAGATCAAACGGGGGTGAAAAGATCAGCAACAGTTGAGAAGTAAATGCAGGTGAAAACAAGGAAAAACAACAAGATGGTGACCAGCCACCAAGTTGTGAACACAATACTATCGGTGCATGCCATGTAAAGCCATTCAAGTGCCACTTCTAACAACCTATAATACACTAATGATCTGCCAATAATGGAGATGCAAATGTAGAACTATTTTTCGCTCACAACATTCTCAAATATTCATTTTTTGCTCTAGTAGAAGAAATGTATCAAATTAATTCATTCAATCTAACTCATCCCAAAAAGGCTATCCACTGTTAATGCAAAGCAAGTAATTTTTTGTTTTATATTGATGTGATGTACCATTCAACTGAACCATAATGCTTATTAATCAAAAGACAAATGCAATAGGTAGTATTATCCTATCACAAATCACAATCTTCCTCACCAACTTCTAGACATAAAAGAAATGCATCCTATAAATAAGTATGAAATTCCATTCCCACACCCATCTCTTGAGTTTCTTCTTCTCAACAATCTTCAAATTTAACTACAGCCTTCTATGAATTCCATCTAAAGTTACATTACTGAGTCTTACTTCTTTTGTTTTTCACTTGCAAAGGTACATGCTTTATACATAGTATATAACACAAATCACCTAAGTAAGGTCAACTAACCTAAAGTACAATAGCAGGGTGTGGGTAGGAGGCAATACCTTGAGTTATTGAATAGCTATAGGATATGATGCAAGAAAGTATATGATGAAGTCTATAAGTCCAAAAGTGGTTTCATAACGAGCTAGAAAAAGACTTCTTCATCGTTAACTTGTTTCTTAACAAAATTCATAACTAAATTCCCCAATCAAATGCTCCACCCTCTTTACCCTTTAGGCTTTTTTTATATAAAAAATTTGCACCTCTTCTTTCCATGTTTCAATAAAGTAATGAACAACTTCTCTACATAATGATGAAGAAAGCTGAAAATACCGAATTGCAAGAAAATTTAACATAAAGGCAAGTATTCAAAAAATAAAGCATGTTCTAAATATAAAACACACACTCTCTCTCCCCAAAAAGTACACCTAATTCAAGTTTTTCCTTTACGTTCTTGCAAATGGCGTCTATCATGGATCATTACTATACTTGCAGTAATGATCAAAACTACATATGGTCACCTAATTCCTAGGTAAAACTATTGATATATTGATTCCTAATATGCTCTAAGCATCTCATATTGTTGCTGTAGATGGTATTTCCCATGCCCACATCCAACATGATATCCATGGTCTTCATATTAATTTGCAAACACAAATAGTTAAAGACATACACAAAACGGTATAAATTGAAGAAACCGAACCAACAGTCGAGAACTAAACTAATTAGAATCAACTAATTTGGTGTCATGTACATATTTTGTCTCACTGTTCAAATCAAGCTACTGAACCAATAGTCGAGAACTCGACTAATTAGAATCAAGTAATTTGATCTCACATGCATGGAGATTTTGATTCCCTGTTCAAATCAATCACCATATCGAAATCGGAAAATGCAAACCCAAAGATTATGAGTAAAAATAAAAAATAAACATACCATACTTAATTAAAAACAGAAACCAAGAAACTTGAAAGAGGAAAAGTAAAACAAAAATAAAAGGAAAAATACATGACAAATCACTCACACCCCAAATCGAAATCATCAAAAGAGGGAAAAAACAGGAAAAATGATCTGTTAACTTCTCTTTGATAAGAAAGGACCGACTTTGGTGATGAAAAATTGGTACATACTCAGGGCGATCTTCCAATCATCAATAGAAAAATAGAAGAATAAAAAGATAACACCATAAAACTCAAAACTCACCAAAATCGTTGGAGAATAAGACATGAAGCTAAAATCCATAGCAATGGAAGGTAACAACCTTGAATTTACTTCGAATACCCATTACTTCGAATCCATAGCAGACTCACGCACTGCTAGAGGAAGAAAGAAAAATGCGGTAGTTGGGGACCGCCAGTGGGAGAAGAGCATATCTGTAGATGATTGATGACACTGCATATTGAAAAAGGCATAAAAAAGGGGGACGACGAAGCTAGCTGACAAAATAGCGACGATGATGGGGCCCACAAACCAGCGCTTTTATTATAGTAGGATACAAGGGTGCCACGATTTTAAAAGATCATCGATGCAACAAATGGTAGTTCTAAGCTATAATTACATTTTATGAAATGTGGGGAATGTTCTCTTGTTAGTCAACATGTAATAAGAAGCATCTTTTCCAAGGAAATAACACAGTACTTTGTATTGTTTTCTTAGAAAAATTGATGGCAAGAGTTTTCCCTTTTCTTTCTTTCTTCTTCTTCGTTTTTTTATTTAAGTATTAATTGTTGGACAGGTAGGAGATCTTTTTTAGTACAAAATATCAAAAAAGTGGAATCTATCCTCTGTGACGACCCGCCCATTTATTTTCAAAGTTCAACCTTTGCCAGGGAAAAGTCAAAGTTGTAATGTGTTAAGTCAATGTCAAATTTAGACTAAAATGCGTTAATTGAATTTTTAGGTTATCATTTAAACACTTAAATAAGTTTGGAGATTCATGTGGATAAGTTGGTAGTTAAATGAAATAAAGAATGAAGTTAGGATTAAAGTGGAAAAAAAAGATGCAAAGAAATCAAATTGGGGTCGAAAAGGTTCTTCTGACTTGGAGCCCAATTTGCACTGTGTGTGTATATTATATATATATATATATATAATATAATATAATAGAAAAAAAAGGAAGCAAGAAATAGAGAGAATGAGAAACAGAGAGAGACGACAGGGAGACTTCTTGGAAAAAAATGGAGGAATGGAAGAAGCTTGGGACAAGAAGAAGAGGAATACAAGAATCCAAGCCAAGTAAGTGCTATTTGTCTTTTAAGTTTGATTTTATGTAAGTTTAAGAGATAATTTTCATTTAAGGTTTATGGGAATTCTTGTGAAATTAATACTAAAATACTATAGCATAAGTTGTTCTCTGTGGCATAAGTAGGTTTTTATAAGCTAAAGAATAGGAATCCTAGTTTATATCTGGAAAACATAGGAAATTTAGTGTGTGTATGTGTGTGTATGTATCAATTTGTGTGGAATCTTGTTTAAAGGTTAAGACTTATTGTTAATTGCTATATTTAGTGTGTATTGGGTTTTATATTATATATATGTGTATGTATACATAAAAGAGGAAAAGAAATGAGAGGGATGCAGAGGCAGCCGTATTCTGGCTAAAAAAAATTAGAGGAATTTAATTAGGAAAGGAGAAGAAGAATATAAGAGTTTAACGCAAGCATTATTTTCTTTAAAGTTTTGATTTATATAAGTTTTAAGGTATAAATTTTATTTATGGTTATGGAATTTTTATGAATATGCATACTAGGTTTTAATTTTGTTTACTACGAGTTTTAACGGCATGAAAGTATTCTTTAGTTATGAAATTTAAGGTTTTTGATGTTGTTATATCCTTATAGTGGCTAGTGTAAAGTTGAAATTTTATGTGAGAGAGTAAGTTGAAAATTTTATATATAAGTTAATATTATGATTTGTGGAATGTTATCATGGTAATTGAGAAATTAGTGAAGTTGAAAATAAATGTAAATAATGAATGACTTGATAATTATTAGCCAATGTAGGAATTTTAGTTTAAGACTAAGAAATTAGCGTTAACGTTTATTTTTATTTATAGTGGATATTGGAAACGTTAATATGTGATACTATGACAAATTGTAAGATGAAATAGAGTCTAAAATAATTATATGAAAGGAAGCATAAGATGTTAATATGGAATTCCAGGAAGGTAAGCATGTAAGTGTGAATTTAACAAAAAGACTTATGGTTGGAATTAGTATGTATGTGTTTCTGCCTTTCAATTTTGGATGATCGTAACTGATAGTATATATTGAATTTTAACAAGATACAAGTTGAAAAATGATCTTCTATGAGTCATCTATCATTCAAAATTTGAATGCCACCATTTGGAGGTTAGTAAGAGTTTTTATGGTATGTTTTGTGAAAGTAGTCAATGGGGCACCCGAGAACAAGTTTTTAGGAGGTTGAAAAATATTTTTGTATTTCCAACGGGGTTTTCTTGAGCTCAATTTTTTATATGATGAACATATATGAGTTTCCTATCTTCTAGGAGAATTTTATAAACATACAACATCGTTTTTTATTTTAAAATGGTTTTAAATGACGCTCTTCCGATCTCCAAACAGGGGAAAAACTTAATGATCATTGTTTAAGAGTTGCATAAAGCCTTGATTCAATAATAGACGCACATGTTTGATGGAAGAGTTAAATGTAGAAATGATGAGTAATTATTGAGCTTTCTAATTTGGTGTATAATGATGAAAGATGATTACTTAAACTATAAAATCTTTAACTAGTAAATAAGCTAAAAAGAAGGTAAATAGAATGAAGTAAGGATAAGTGAAAGAATTTAGTTATTTGTATAAATTGAGAAATATAAAGGAATTAAATATTAAGTAGACTTTTATATAATATATTACAAGAAATGGCAAAGACTAAAAAGGAAATGGAACGAGAAAAGAGTTACATTGCTACCTAGCTGGTGAGTAGAGATCTTCCTCTTCTTTTTTTTCTTCTAAATGAAAGTTGAATTATACTTGAATTTACACGAACTTGAAATGTTTTATGGTGATGTATTTTCATGAAATGATGTTTCATGCTTTTCAGAGAAAGGTTCTGTTTGAAATATGATTTATGATGCGTGAAAACCCACCAAATTTGTATCCAATATTATGAATATGCCGCATACGGGCGAAGGGGCCTATATGGCTCAAACTTGCAAAATGATATGCCACATATGGGCAAAGGGGCCTATGGCTCAAGCAGATGAAATAAACGCCACCCAGGCGAAGAGGCCCGTTTGTTAGCTATGACTCAAGCTAGTTGTTGTGCCACCTAGGGCGAAAGGGGTCATAAGATACCTATGACTTGATATCATGATCATGTAATGTTGGATACTCTTTAGGGAAAATTCTATGATGATCTTAAAATAAAATAATTTTTATGATGTTTTTTGGTAGATTTCACGATAATTATTAAATAAATGATGTCCATGATGTTTTCTATTAAATTTTATGATGATTATGAAGTGAAATAATGTTCATGGTATTTTCTAACATGCGATGATTCCATAAAGGTTGACGTTATGCTAGATTTATATTTAAAGTCATGAAATTCCCAAATGAAGATCGGAAGAGCATTTATTCAAAATGTTGTAAAAGTTACATTTCAACTTTTGAAAGCATGTTTATTTATAAAATTCCACTCACTGGGCTAGTTAGCTCATATGTTTTCAATATGATTTTCTTTCAAGTAGCAATTAGAATTTGGGCAATATATTGTAGCCGAGCCTGCTATTTCAAGAATTCGAGCCACTACATAAAATTTATAGATCGGAAGAGTTTATTGTTATTATGATTTATATAGTTTGACACGGTTAAATTTATTAGTACACATTGGGAATTCTGAATAAAACATACTTGGTTTAGTAAAATTTTCTGTACATGAAGTATTGTTAATGGTGATGATGGGAATTATTATACAGTGAAATGTATATGGGTTTAATGTTGATGTGTTGGTGTTGGAAATTGATACAGGTTGGTTTTGTTAATAAAATAAAAAAGATGCTGTCGAAATTTTCTAAGATCATTAGTACGTGTACTAGCCTTGATGGTAGATTTTGACTTTTAGTTGGAATTTATCATCGGTGCACGTCACACTTCTAATAAGTTAGACGTATTAAGAGTGGGGCGTGTCATCCTTACTTTAATTTGTAGCACAAAAAAGAAAATTTTATATGTTGAATTTTAATTTTAAATTATTCTAGTTTTGAATTTGGAGCCAAATAATAGATACGCAATCCTGAAGAAGTTACTATCACGCTAGGCTTTAATCACGTTTTTCTCCTTAATTTGATGTGTGATTTTTGTTATTGGACACCAAGAAACAATTAATTAGTATTGATTATATTTGATGTGCAAGATATTAGTAATTAAATTTTTAAATGTTGTATACACCCACATCGAAGATTTTATTTCCAAATAGCTTACCACTTTATTTATGTTTTCCAATCCAATATAAAAAGCGCCTCTCTCATTCTTCGTATATTTGTGTGTTAGGTTTCAGGCACCGATTCTCGAGTTGAGAAGGTGTTATCTTTGGGGTTTGATTTGAATTTTCTTCTCTCTTTGCCTTAATTAATAAACCATTAAAAATCTACATTATTGACTTTCAAAAAATCAACGTTATTGCTTTCACAAATTTTCCTTTTTTTTCTTTTAATTAATTAATGACATACATGTGTTTGCTTGTATTTCGACATGCGTTTCAGTGTTTCCTGAGTTAAATGTCTGTTTAAAATACTACAAGCATCCATTAATAGTATTTCATTTTGAGTTTTTTTTTGTTAAAGTATAAAAGCAATAGATGTCGTCACCACACCATGCATCGCCACCAATGTTGCAACACTATGAAATAGCTCATCCACATGACCATGGAATGCACATGGAATCTTACATGGGGGAAATTGATTGAATGTCACGAAATCAACAATTACGAAATATAGAACAAATACAATCCAAAACTTGGAGGATTCACTTGGGACGCTATAGACACAATTATCAGAACCATCTCGAGGTTGACCGTCCAATGTCACATCAAGGCCAATCTCTAGGTCCCACACCAAGAAGCCACGTAAGAGCTAGGCCGTTTCCACACACGCTTCTAAGGCGACCACCACGAATTAGTATTCCGCCACCAAATTACCACCACGGTCCTCCGAGCCCACCTTGCCCAACATGTATTTCCCCACCTAGTTGCCAACACACTCTTCTCGGACCAACACCATGGTTAGGCCTACCTCCACTAGATCACCGCCATGGTCACCTAGGGCCACCACCACCGTGCCCAGATTTTTCTCAAACGGATTACCACCTAGGTCCTCCCAGACTGCCGCAAGTTCATCATCATTGTTGATAAGACAACCGACCTTATAGATTGGTTCCATATTTCCACCGCACTAAAAAGATCCGAACTGATTCAATTAGTAGAAACAAGCGATCCTAATCATACACGTGGGTAATGACCAGATACATGTAGACGCCACCTACAATTTGGACCAGACACGTGGAGTACATGCCCCTAAGTGCTCCACTTAGCCATTTCTTCCTATAAAAACCCTCCCACCATGTTGGTGAAAGGGGATTTTTTCACTTTTTACTGTTTACTTTTTGTTCTATCAACATTAAGTTCCCGAAGTACATGTCTTGTGGTGAGAAAAGAAGGAAATAAAGAACAACAATTAAGAATCATTAGATCGGAAGAGCGTCATAATTCCAACATCGTTCGCTGTCAACAATTTGGCGCTAGAAGGAGGGACGGTTAACAGCCGCAACGCTACCATGAGCAACAATCAATCAAATGCAGCCAAGTCTCTGTCTCGAACAATGAGGGATGAAGATCCCCTTTCCGCCGATGAGCCGACTGTCATTCCCAGTCTAATTCCGGCACCACCGATATCTCAACTTGTCATTGATAAGATCCTTCAACCATGCAACGCATGCAACAACAGCTAGACTAAATACAACGATATCAACCCAGGAGCCCAGAACAGCTGACCCGGAAGAGGTGCAATCTGGTCAACGGGGGCATAAAGAAGACACTAGAAAATGTGACAAGGCGGGCACCCCGAAACCTGATCATAGCCATATCGACGAAAGCCCTTACCCATCCAAGGCAAGCCGAACTGTGCTCCGCGGTAAAAACGCTAATGGAAGTTTAAAGTATCAAAGGACAGAGGCTTCGAGATCAGCTACAAAACCACCTCCTCTCGACCCGGAAGAGAGGGCAAACTGCTTAGTAAACGAGAGGTTCCAAACCTCATGATGCCAAGATCTCGGTTTAATGCCCTCACCTAAGCGCGCAAGAACCGAGCTATTAGAGATGAGACACCGACTCGCTGAGCTGGAAAAGAAGTACATCGAGTCGCCCCAAAGCAGATACTCTGAGTGCAGACCTTTCCTCTTTAGTGTGGACATTCTGCAAACTCCACTGTCAAAGCTATAGTTGCCCCACATGCCACCATACATCGTAGAGACTGACCCTAACTCCCATTTAGAAAAATTTATGTCTTGGATGGAACTGCAGGGAGCCGGAGAGGCAGCTATGGGTAGGGCCTTCCCTAGCACCCTAGGAAATATCCCTGCTAAGTGGTTGAGGGAACTCCCCCCAAAACTCGATCCGAAGTTGGAAAGAGCTGTCGTCACAATTTTTGCCACAGTTCATGGGGGGCGAAAATCAGAACGGCATCGAAAGAAAAACTGGTGACAGTGAAACAAGGAGCCGCCGAAACTTTAAAGTCCTACCTTGACCGCTTTAGCAAACAAGTGTTGGAAACAGAGAAAGTTACAGATGACACTCTGTTGATGGCCGTCCTACTAGGATTGCAACACGAAAGCTGTTTCTGGTGGTCAGTCTATGAAGTAGGGCCCAAAAGCTACCAGAAGTTCCTAAAAATGGTAGAAAGATATATTAGCACTGAAGACGCTATTGGCCGACCTGCTAATACGAAAATGATCGTTGACACAAGTGTAGGAAAATGGGACAATACTTTGTCAAATACTTCAAAATCCTTCATTGATTCCGGAAAGAGGAAGGAGCCCAGGTACTTAGAACGGGGAAAACAAATGGCCCAAGGACGACAAGCTTTTACCATCTTGACTGCTCACCAGAAGAGATCTTCACACAAATATCTCGGGAAAACATCTTGCCCGAAAAAAGACCCATGTGGACTCAACCCTCTCAGTTAGACCACGGTAAATATTGCCGGTATCACTGGTTTGTCGGCCATAAGATCAGTGATTGTTGCGATCTCAAATGAGAGTTGGAACGCCTCATTGAGAAGGGCTATCTGAAAATGTTCATGGCACCTCCTAACCGCGGTAATAAAGAATCGCCACATGTAATTCCAAAACTGACCCCAATGCCGAACCAAAGTCGAGGGGGGACAAAAATTCACATGCTGATTAATACCAACTCAAAAGCCTTACAATCGCGAAGGCAGCGACGCCAACTCGTGAGGCAAGCAAGGAACAGCTATCAAGCTTGTGATGTCCCAGAAAGAATTGACCTACCAGAAATATCTGTTTCATTCTCGGAAGAGGACACAAGAGGTGTGTTACAACCTCACGATGATCCCCTAGTTATATCATTGAATGTCGAAGGTTTTGAAGTTCATCGAGTGTTGGTTGATATGGGAAATTTCGCCAATGTATTGTACCTCGATGCTTTCTCGCTCATAGGAGGTCAGTTAAGTCAGCTCTCACTGGCAACCAACACTATCTAAGGATTCACTGGAGATTCCATCCACCCATTGGGACAGATTCTGTTGATATTAGAGATGGGAGTCTTCCCAAGGATAAGGCGTTTTCAAATTGACTTTATGGTGGTGAACATCCCATCAAATTACAACGCAATACTGGGAAGGTCTATCCTTCAGGAAACAAAGGCCTCAGTCTCAATTTACCACCTCTGCCTTAAATTTCCAACACCATTCGGGCCTGCCTCTATCAATGGAAACCAGCGGATTGCTAGAGAATGTGATCATAGGATCCGACCTACGCATGTCAACACATTAACTCCCAACGAGGCTAATCATGAACAACCAACAGACGTAAACCCTCGAATTGGCAGTAATAGGAAATCCTCCAACGCTAAAAGAGATTTGGAGACCGTCAACATATCAGGCGACCGACCTGAAATGGAAATCCGAATAGGCCGTGAGTTAGGAGAACTAATGAGAGAGAAATTGATAAACTTCTTAAAGGCCAATCTGGATGTATTTGCCTGGACCCTTTCAGATATGGAAGACATCAACCCAACCACCTCATGCCATCACCTCAACGTTAACCCTTGCGCTAAGCCTGTTGTACAGAAACGCCGAAGGATGGGACTCGAAAGGTAGGAGGCTTTAGCAAGGGAGGTTACTAAGCTGTTGAACAAAGGGTTCATAAGGGAGGCATTGTACCCCCAGTGGGTGGTAAACCCAGTTCTGGTTCTTAAAATGAATGGGTCGTGGAGACTCTGCATTGACTTCACCAACCTTAATAAAGCATGCCCTAAGGGTAGTTTCTCCCTATCCCACATCGATTAGATGGTATATGCCATAGCTGGACACGAATTGATGACGTTTATGGATGCATATTCCTGGTAAATCAAATACCCATAGCTTCCAAGGATGAAGAACTGATCTCTTTCTTCACAGATAGAGGATTATACTGTTACAAAATGATGCCGTTCGGGTTGAAAAATACTGTCGCCACATTCAACGTCTGGTTAACATGATGTTCCATCATTTAATTGGGAAGACAATGGAAGTTTATGTAAATGACATGCTAGTGAAAAGCATGAGGGCCTCAGACCACCTCGTCTATTTAGAAGAAACGTTCAACGTGCTTAAAGCCTACAAGATGAAACTGAACTACTGTAAATTTTTGGTGTTTCCTCTAGTAAATTTTTGGGGTATATGGTAAGCCAACGTGGAATCGAGGCCAACCCGATAAAATACAACTCTTCTACAGATGAAATCCCCAACTACTGTAAAGGAGGTCCAAAGTCTGACTGGTAACTTGGCTACACTAAGCAGATTTGTTTCATGGGCTACCGACAAATGTCGAACCTTTTTTGAAGTCATCAAAAAAGCCAACAAGTTTGAGTGGACGTCTAAGTGCGAGGACGCGTTCTAGAAAATAAAGAAACACATAGCCTCCTCACCTCTGCTATCAAAACCAGCCCATAGAGTGACTATGTACTTGTACCTAGCGGTTTCTTCAACGGCAATAAGCGCCGTCATCATCAGATCTAACTCTGGCGTACAACACCCTGTTTATCATGTGAGTCAAGCTCTCCACAGCGCCGAACTCCGATACCCACAAATGGAAAAGATGGCTTTCTCGTTGATTATGGCTTCCATAAAGCTCAGGCCTTATTTCATCAAACACCTGGTAAAAGTATTAACCAACTACCCACTAAAGCAAGTACTCTATCAACTAGAGTTGTCCGGCAGTCTGATGAAGTGGACAGTCGAATTGGGACAGTATGACCTATAGTATTGCCCTTGCTAAGCTATCAAAGGACAAGCTCTAGCCGACTTTGTGGCCGAATTCACACTACCAATACAATAGGAGATTACGGACGACCATCCTTGGTAATTGTACGTAGATGGCTCGTCAATAGAAAACCGGTCTGGGGATGCAGTTTGACTTTCACGCCACTAACAACGAGGCTCAATACGAGGTGTTGATTGCGGGATTAGAAATGGCCCGGGCCATGGGAGTCAGGTTTGTAGAAACAATGACTGACTTTCAGCTTGTGGTAAATCAAATATGAGGGATCTTTGAGGTCAAAGAAGATTCACCGATACCATACCATAAGCTGGGCCTTGCTGAGCTCGAAAAGTTTAACCAGGCTTTAGTGACAAGAATATCGTGTGATGAAAGCTCCTAAGCGGATGCCTAGGCCAGGCTGGCAACCAGCGAAGGAGCAGACTCACTGAAACGTGTGCCTATAGCCCATTGAGCTCGTCGTCATCTCAGAACGAATTGGTCAGCCACACGTTGTCGTCCTCAATTAACTGAATGACCCCTATAATCTAGTACCTCGAGGGAGGCATCCTACCTGGAGACCATAATGAGGTATGTAAGACAAGAATAAGGTCAGCTCGTTTCACTATGGTACAAGGACAGTTGTATAAGTGAAGTTTTTTGACTCCACTACTGAAGTGCTTAACCCCAGAAGAAGCACAACATGCATTGGAAGAAGTACACCAAGGGGCATGTGGAAACTATACCGGAAGGCAAGCTCTCACTTTTAAACTAATCAGACAGGGATATTATTGGCCTACTTTGAAAAAGGATGCGATCAAATTTTTCCAAATTCGTGACAAATGTCAAAGATGTGCACCCCTCCTAAGAAACCCACCTACAGACCTGACGTTAGTGATGAGCCCGTGCCCTTCGCTAAATGGGAAATAGATCTAATCGATCCACTCCCAACGGTGAAGGGATGAGTTCAGTTTGCTATTGTTGCTGTTGATTATTTTACGAAGTAGGCGAAAGCCGAACCTCTGGCCAAAGTCACGGAGCAAAAGACAACCGACTTTGTGTGAAAGTCCCTTATATGCCGCTTCGGCATACTGCGTTCCATAGTCACTGATAATGGAAGATAATTCGACAACGAACACTTTCAAAACTTCTTTCAAGAACATAGAATCTGGAAGCACTTCTCCCTACCTAACCACCCCTAATCAAACGGGCAAGTAGAAGTGGTAAATAAAGCCATCAAGCACACCCTCAAGACAAGGTTGGAAGGGTTGAAAGGTCGATGGGTTGAAGAGTTACCAACCGTACTGTGGTCGTACCATACTACTGTCAGGTCCTCCATAGGGGAAACCCTATTTAGCCTCACGTTTGCGATAGAAGCAGTGATCCTAGTCAAAATGGAATTCCCCACCTTCAGAGTCAAAAACTACGACCAAGAGATCAATCCCACACTTATTACCACCTATCTCGACCTCTTATAGGAAAAGAGAGAGCTTGCTGCCATAAGAAATGCCGCATACAAACAGAGAAGTGCCTGATACTATAACTGCAAGGTAAAAATTTGAGCTTTCAATATCGGGGATTTGGTCGTAAGGAGGGTATTCCAGAACACCAAGGATATGGTCACGGGGACGTTAGCCCCGACCTGGGACGGATCCTATCTGATTTCATGCATGGTGGCAAATGCGGCTTACAAGCTCAAGACCCTTGATGGTAGCCCTTTATCGCACCTGTGGAATGCTGAACACCTCAAAAAGTATTTCAGTTGATCAAGAGATAAGAGCCTTTCTTATCTTAAAACCTTACGAGGTCACTTTTTGTTACATGTAAATTTCCCTTGAGATCGGTTATAAGTGATATGCCTATAAGCCGAGCTCTCATACTTCTGTACCAACATAAAAAAGCAGTAAAACATGAATAAGATTCATACTCTTCACAAACAAAGCGTTGGTCCTATTTAATCGATCGAGCTCAAATGCTGACAAATAAAATGTATTAATGGCTTACACGAAAACACAAAACCAAGCACCAAGATAGCTACGATCAATACTTCAGTTCACACAAATAAAGCAACATGATGCTTAAATCATTTCATTAAACAAGGCATTTAAGCCTGGCGCTTACAAAACATTGCTAACCAGCATACCAAAAAAAAAAAAAAACGTTGTGTAACTGCCTAACACTTAGGTCGTAGTCAAATCTCTCGATTCTCCACTGGAGGAGCTCTGCTCTCCTCAGCTGGGCGGTCTTCTTCCTCGACAGGGGCATCAGACAGCCCTTGTTTCTCCTTGTACGTCACGAGCTCCTTGTGCAAGAACTCCACGGGGTTGCCTGGTTTTTGAGCAACAAGACTTCCGATGATTTCATCATAGGCGACCACGTATGTGAGGTTGAGGACGGTGTTATATTCATCAGAAGTCTTGCACTCCTGAACAGCTAAGACCTTAGTTGTGAGCTTGACCTCTTCAACCTTCTTCTCAAGCCCGGCAGCATAGCACTTCTCCAAACCCTCCTGAGCTGACTTTTCAGACATAGAGAGTTTTTCCAATTCAAGAGACTTGGCTATCAGTCTCTTTATCTCGCTCTCTGCCTTTTGCAGCTTAGCAACCTCCGTCCTCAAATTGGAATCAGAACGGGCAAGCTTCTCTTTCAAGTTTTCCACTTCCTCCTCCCTATCCCTGGCCATCACAAGGGCCTTCTGTTGGTAGTTCAGGGCTCGGGCCATATACGCTATTGAGGAAGCCACAGTATCCTCCATAGTCATGTTATTGGACATATATTCCTCCCGTACATTCCATGCCCGAGCTGGCGCCTCCATGGCCCGTTGAACGGAGTGAGAGAGGTTCTTTTTGGTTGAAGGCGTAGGAGAAGAAGTCTTGTAGTACTCCAGGTAGCACTCTGGGAAATGCCCCTTCATTTTTTCCGCAACCTGTGACCTCGTAGGATGAATCCCCAGCCAATTCGACTTGAAAGGCGGAAGAGTTACGGCACCAGACTGATTTCTAGGAAGAGTATGAGGGAGCTCTTGGCTTACCCTGGGAGGATCAGTAGCTCCAAATCTAGTGCCGACCTCTGAGCGACGAGTTGGAGATGTCCGTCGTCGTTGCGCGTCTTCACCAGATCGGTGCTCTTCACCCCATCTCTTTCCTGAAGATTGTAAAGGGGCCGGATGTTCCTTCCTGGAGCTAGCCTTCTGAGCTGCCACCTTTTGAGCTATGGTGAGTTCCTTAGGCAGCATTCTCTTCTCGATAACTAGAATCTTGTGCAGGATGCGAGGAACTAGATAAACAAACCAAAAAGTTATCCAAAGCTGCATTCCTTAGATATCCCTCACTAGGGCTAAGGTAGTTGTACCTTTGGGGACTGGGGCCAACACTTCGCTCAGAGAAACAGAGGTCAAGCCGGCTAGGAACAGGTTCTCCTCGAACAATAGGAATTTTGACTAGCTATGAAGTCTGCCTTGAGCAGCGATGGTAGCTACGCGTTTTAAATATTCCGCACTGACCTCTGGGACTGGTATCCCTGAAAACGAAGAAAAATGATAAGTATTAGAAAACCTCCGGGTCCAAACTATAAAAGGCTAATATTTACTGCGTCTAGGTCGGTATAAAACAGGAATGGGTCTATCATTGGGACGGCTCGGTGGTGCCTAATCCCCACCAACGTAAAACCACCTATCTTTCTAATCCTTCATCGAATCAGGTCGGTCCGTAATTAACGTCTGCTGACCTTTACGCTTTATAAAATAAAACTACCTAGATCTCATTCCATCACACGCCCTGAACTCATAATGATAGTTCAACTCGTCAAATGTTGGTTTGGGATAGTCGGACAAGGCGAACCAAATATAGAACGTTGTGATTGCCCTCCACCCGTTGGGAACAATCTGGCTTGGCGCTAACCCCCATTCTTTAAGGAGGTCGGCTACGAGAGAAGTGAGAGGGAATCGAACCCCGGCCTCCAACATTCTAATGTTCGTAGCCAAGCAACCTTCTGGTGGCCAATCCGCCCTTTCTGGAAAGTAGGGGAGAAAGAAATGCACTAAATCAGGAATCCTATACTTTATCTCCTGTTCAGTAGCAATAGAAGGGAGATCTTTGCCATACACTTTCTTTGTCGAGAGGACCGACCTCTCCGCTTGGGAACCTAATAGCCAAGGGAACCGCTTCAGAGCTCTCCCCTTCTTTGGCCAACATGGCACTCCATTTCCGTCCAAACCACCTTAAGAGAATTCATTAGTCGAACAAATGACTTCCTCCCCAGACGATTCGCCTACGACAACGACTTCCGCTGCTTTCTTTTTTCCTCTGTCAGCCGCCAGTACTGCGGTAACAATGGCGGCAGAGTCACCAGAATCCCTTGGTGAATGCGTCTCACTTTCTTGACTCATGGTTAACGGAATGAATGGGAGGTGTTAAAAATACTGAAATGCAACAAGCAAAAAGCGGTTTTTTACCTGTGAATCACTCACGAAGATACTGAAGAAGAAGATTGGAAGACACCGGAGGGACACTTCCGTTGGAAGAAGCAAAAGAAACAAAAAGGAGAAGGAAAATGAAGAAGCCTTCGTTTATTAGGCTAAAACCCCTAAAACCCTAAGAAGTCCTAGGGTCATCATTAATTGCTACCACCCTTTGCGATTCCCGAGCGCGACCAGACAAATCCACCATCAACGCATTGATACGTGTCCCACTATTCTGAACAGGCGTATGGGAGACGCTTCGTCAGAATAAAATTGCTGAGAGAGGCCCTTTTTCCTTTCCACCAAATCGAGTTCACCCCCATCACTTGCAAGTGGAAGCGAACTCGAGGGGATAATTGTTGATAAGACAACCGACCTTATAGATCGGTTCCATATTTCCACCGCATTAAAAAGAACTGAACTGATCCAGTTAGTGGAAACAAGCGATCCTAATCATACACATGGGTGATGACCAGATATACGTGGACGCCACCTATGACTTGGACCAGACACGTAGAGTACATGCCCCGAAGTGTTCTACTTAGCCGTTTCTTCCTATAAAAACTCTCCCACCATGTTGGTGAAAGGGGATTTTTTCACTTTTTACTGCTTAGTTTTTTGTTCTATCAACATTAAGTTCCCAAACTACATGTCTTGTGGTGAGAAAAGAAGGAAATAAAGAACAACAATCAAGAATCATTCAATTGTTGAAGGCGGTTTAATTCCGGCATAATTCGTTGTCAACAATCATTGTCCACCAGCTAATTACCATGGCTACATGATGTGAGTGGATGCAGGGGCTTTAGGTCTTCCTTAGTTTCAGTTGCATTCTTAATTTGTTTGAATTCATCATTCCATTCCATGTGATTTAGTGCTTTCTAATAAAATGCTCCACAATTCGTCAATTTGGAATAAAACTCTTCCATGCCCAAAAATGTTTATGCTTTCCTGTTTCATTTAAGGCTAGTTGAAGTAACCATTATATGTCCTCTAGCACAAATTATAGTATTAGCCGAAGTTTTTATGACAAAAATTGAAAAAATCTACATAAATAGTCCTGAAAATTATAAATAAGTCCTAAGAGAAAACTTATCAAGGTTTGACATGCCGTGAATCCTCTTGAAAGAGAAGAGTGCCTTCGGGAACACTAAGGAGTTCAGTTAATTACGGCAAGAAGCTCAACCCTCCGTGTTTAGGCGCCAATTGCCATTGCTGAGTTTGAACCTTGTAAGGAAGACTTTCTACTTAAAACTTCTAACAAATCTGTAGAAGTTTCTAAACAATTTATTAAAGTCACGTGAAATGTGTCCAATAGAATACAGCCTTCTAAGATTTCTTTGTTGCACCCTGCTCTTGGGGACGCTGAAAATTCCTTTGAGATAAATTGCCGTTACACATGATAATATTCCTCCCACCGGTTCTTTGAACAAAGAAAATTGTATGTTTACCAATTAAAAAAAAAAAAGAAAAACAAAATCAATTTGCTTAGATAGATAGATAGATATATACACACAAGTTATTATGCCAACACACAGATTAATTTGGTAGGAAATTCTTATTTACTATGATATGATATACTTGTTTGATATCTTGTTATTTGAAAATATTCTATTTGCAACAGAAGCTATAACATTGAAAAATCATACAATGGGGTAAAATTCAACTAATTCTGAAAAAGTATGTGGATAATTGTCATTGAGGAAATGTATAGTTATTTTTATGTGTTATGAAAGCAATTCTAATGTAGGGTGAAAAAATTTCCAAGTGAAAAAATGAACGAAAATGCATATTCTTAAATAATGCGTAGGAAGAAAATTTATGAGGCAAAGATAGATATAGCGGAAAAACTTTTATTTTGTTGCCATGCTTTTGCAATCATCGTGCAGTCACTCCATGCTTTTCTCGCTAATTCATCAAAGAGTTTGAAATAAAATTCTCTGTCCCTTGTCCTAATTATTCCATGCCAAAAAAAAAAATCCCACAAAAAAAGGAAAAAAAGAAAGAAACAAAAACAAAAAATACAATAAAAAAACAAAAAGCTAAAACGAAAATACAAAAGATATAAGATACCATTGTATTTAGTTTAATAAAGATGTCACGTATTATTGCATATCTGCGTTAATACATTGTTATTGAATATCTAGAAAATAGTATATGTCACATCATTCTCTATTTGATTAGATTAAAAACTTTCTTGACAAGCTTTTGTTGCAGATAAGTCATTGTTTCGGAGGTTAATGGCTTCTCGATGCAGTAGTCAAGACCAGCTTCTATGAATGCTTGTTTCTCTGAGTCCAATCCTCGTGCAGTCACTCCGACAATCATGCCATTGATGCCCATGGTTCGAAGCTCTCGTGTTGCCTATGTTTAGAAATTTGATTTGATGAGATGATGTTGAAAATTAGTTAGTGTCTTTATGTGGAATATATAGCATATGGTTAAAGGTACTAACATAAATGAATGTGCATCTAACGGGGAGATACGATAGTGATAGTTGTGAATATAAAAACAGATAAGAATTTGCTGTTTAGCTCCAAAATTAAATTAGTTCTTAAAATGCCAATACTGATGGAAAATGTCACTAGATTTTCAGTGAAAATAAGGTTGCAAATTTCTCGATGTTACCTGCAATTGACATTTTAATTGTATGATATGAATTCTCAAGTCTAAGCTTCAAAGTTGTTCTAACCTTAGGTCCATCCATGACGGGCATTTCCATGTCCATGAGGATAAGATAAACGTTTTCCAGAGAGACAAAGATCGACCGCTTCTTTTCCATTTTCAACTGCATGACCTTCAAATCCAAATTTATTGAGAAGGGCCTTGTGAATTCTTCGAATGATTTTATCATCATCCACAATAAGTGCAGAGAATTTTTTTTGTCCCAAAGTCAAGATGTTCGTATATGTCATTTGTCCTGGAAAAACATTAACACCAGTTTAGGCAACAGCCAATTTCATACGTAATGAAACGTTAGAAGTTGCTTTTCAAACAAAACCAAAAAATAATAATAATAATAATAAAATAAAGAAGAAGTTTAATAAAATTGATCATAAGCATAAATGATAAGGTCGTTAGACCGTGTTAGGCAATGGTAATGAAGAAAGAGTTAAAACTCTTGTATAATTTGACCTGAATATTGAGTATCACATGTACCTTGTGGTTTTGCGACTGAATAAGCTACTCACCTCCAATACGTGAAGACTATATTAAACAATCAACAAATTCATATTATCTATGATGTTTGCAAAGCCATCCGATGCTTATATAAGGGCAAAATGGAGCTTTTCCAAACACATTTTAAGAAACAGGATATCCTAATGATAAGAGAATGGCAATAATTAGGATCTCTATTCTAGATACTCACGACTGTTTTTATGATGCATTAGGTGGACATATTACTTATAAGTTTCTTTTTTTTTTTCAAAATTAGACGTATTCCTTAAAAGTTATTGATATAGAGATATAGAAAATATCTGAAATCAAGATTTTCTCCTCTTTAAAAAAAATATATGTAATGAATGGTTATTATGTGTATCTAGGCGTACGGGTTGTCTTTACATTGTCATTGACAACTAATTGCTTCGAGTAGACGTACAATTTCAGGTAGACTTGAATTATTGAGTGAAAAGATTATCACTGCCATGTATACATATAGGTAAGTCACCACCTGTGTTAGAAAATTTTCGCATCACTATCCACTAGCCATTGAAAAATTATTATCCACTGGCTATACAAGCCCATTCGGCTAGCTTCCTGAGCCTCTGCTCTTAATATATGCAGACTGTAGACCATATTTCATTTTGGGCTTGTATGTCAATGAATTGACTCAAATAGCACTAGGATGGCATAAAACTTTATTCCTTTCTAAAGGCAAAATGTGTCTACTTCAAATCATCAGACTTCTTGTATACACACTTATATTTTCTAAATGTACTCGTCGATATTAGTTACAAAGATGGGTCTCAATTAAGTAATTGATTGGGCCCTCTGTGTGCAAATGCTAGTGCTTTATTTTTTTCATCAAGAGTATTAGAAATTTTCCATCCTGGCACATGATATTAGGCTACTAGGCTCTTGATCTAGGTTATTTCTTCCACAGTATTTTAAAAAGCATAAGGCATGCGAAAATGTCGATTTGAGATTTCAAACATTACAAGTTTAAGCGCACATAAGAGGTGGCGCTTAGGGTTAAAAAGCGATTTTCAATTTTTTTAGTATTTTTAGAATCAACATGAAATCATTAGGTAATTGAAATTGAAATTTAATGTATACCAATTATGTAAAAACATATACACTGTCAAGATATACATTTAGTAAATAATTTTTTCTTCAATTTCGTAATATGATATTGTATTTTTCTTGTAGTAGTCGTCACTTTTTTTTTTAATATTTCGTTTCTCTTCTTTATTTCTCATATGATGAATTACACCTAGGATACTTTAGAGAGATCGGAAGAGCGTCGTGTAGACACTTTAATCTAATGTTAGTTTTAGTTGGATATCAAAAAAATAAAAAATAAAAATAAAAAATGAAAGAGGAAAAAGGCAAAAAGGCACGCCTAAGCACGCTTAGACATGCTTTTTCCAGGCCTAGTAATTGCATTTAATCTTATTTAATTGGTAACGATTTGAGTTGACCCCCTTTTTTACTTTTTTTGGGTAAATAATTCGTATTATCCATGCTTTTTTCGCATAGACACGTATTTCAGAACACTGTTCTTTACACAAATTGTGCATGTTTTATAATCTTTATATTCTATATTATATTTTTTACCACAAAAAATACTTTTTTCCCCTCCTCAATCCTGTATAGTATTTTCTTTTCTTGTACTCGTGTAAACTCTTTCTATATGTGTATGTCTATATATAATAAATATAAAGGAAAAAAAAATTATGTTGGCATTCTTTCTGCTACACCCACACCGCATTCCACTCCGCCCACACCGCATTCCACTCCGCCCCACAAAAAATTGCACCCAATTTTTGTTCCCTATAAACTGACATGCCATGGACAACTCATTTTCTTTCCTCCACCTCTCTTTTCCTTCATTTTACTCACATGCCTATCCCTTTGGATATCAGCTATAAGATATTCCCTAATTCATTACGTTTCAATTCAACTATTGTATTTTAAACAAAAGTAATAAAAGCTGCAAAGAAGATTTGGAGATGAGTCGAGATTGAAACTCTAATACTCAAGTGGTTGTATTTCATTCAGTTAATAATTAGTATGAATATTAACGATGTTTTAATTTACCACATAAGAGGTTTTTTAACTTTTTATCTTAAAGCTATATCCCTCAATTTTACAAATAATGAAAGTGATCCTCCTTGACAAAATCATTAATTAACCCGACCCCAATTACCCACATAGTCAAAGTAGTGGGACTTCGTAGCAGTGATGGCAGCGACGATGGTCCTGGCTAAGGTTGACAAAATTTACTTTTTTGTTTTTATTTTATTTCTATTTCTATTCAAAGTTCTCTCTGTTTTTTTAATTAAAAATGGGCATGTTAGTCATTTCAATTGCATACTCTTGGCTTTTTAATGGAAATTTCGATAGAGTGTAGAAGTTAGTATCATCATAACCTTCTCTATAAGTAAAAGTGAAAATTGAGAGGTCTGGTATCAAAATTACATGACCATCTGCAATGTGTGATTCCTATATATTGTTACACATTACACATTTTATAATACTGCTCCATGATGCATCCTTCGTCATCTCCAAGTATGTAAGATTTAAAACTCACCACCAGAATCCTCAAATCCTAGAAAAATGGTAGAAATAATCATATATTTTCGAGAGCACAGAAAATAAAATATGAAGTTGACTTGTTCTTGCCAGTTTGCAGTGACAATGCCGATCTCAGATCTTCCCAAATTATTTTAAAAATAAGTAATTATTTAAGAGACATTACAACTTGGAACTGAAATAAACAAACGGTTAGACAAAATCTAAGAATTAGATGAACTACTGCTTAATAATTTAAGCAGCCAAGCAGACACAGAAACAAATTGATCAGTTCTGGAAACAATTTTTTTATCACACCAAGAAACTTATAACTTGGATTCCAATTCTTGGATTCTTAACCTATTTTTTCCTACTTTTAGCAGTTCCTAATGCAGTTAATTTTCAACTTATAATTGTTTTTTAATGAAGGATTTGTCGATGTGACAACATATTTTGTCCATATGTTTCCCTATCAAAACAGCGAGAATATTGCCTACGTGTTTTCTCATTTATGTGCTATAATTTAATCCTCCTTTAACATAATATATTTCTTATAGTACTTTCACTTTTATGACTTGTCTCCTCTTGAACTTAGATTATTAAAGAATGATGAATGCTCAGAAATTGTTCTAAGCTATTTTGTTAAAATGTAGTAGCATATGCGCTCACTCTTTTCACTTTTACTTATCTATAAACCAAGACTCATGTAATATGATGGCATCAATGTTAGCTTTTTACACCCTAAATAAGGATTTGATTTCCCTCACCTACAAACCCCTTCTATAATCTAAAATAATTTGTTATGAAGTGTGTATGTGTATGAGTTATAAAATGATCAAGACTTGAGACAAGTTCTAATAGCTTACATAATTAATAGGGTTAATTTCACAAAAGGTCCCCCAACATTTAGGTTAAGAATCGATTAGACCCCCAATCTTTTTTAAGACTCTCTTGAGTTCTCCATCTTTAATAAATACACATGAAATGTCCATTTTTCACTATTTGGTCATTTTTTTAAAAAAAATAATGACTATACCCTTAGTTTAATTGCTTAAAAAATAAAACATTTAAAAATAAAAAAATTAGAAAAAAAAGGGAAAAAGCCCACCCTCATCCCCACCTCTCCTCCCCTCCCTCCAAGAATCGTCGGAAACAGTAGCATTTTGCTGTCGTTTCCAGCAGCCAAAATGGGGAGGGGTGAATCAAAATACTGCTAGAAAGGGTAGCATTTTTACTGCCAGAAACGGCAGCAAAATGTTGATATTTCCGGTAGCAAAATTTGGGGAAGTGAATCCCCTATTTGCTGCTAGAAATTGTAGTATTTTTGGGGAGGATTCACCCTCCCCAATTTTTCCTACCAGAAATAGCAGCAAAAATGCTACTAGAAGTGACAGTAAAAATACTGTCATTTCTGGTAGCATTTTGATCTAAGGGGTGAATTCCCCCATTTGCTGCCGAAAACACTTCACCCCACCCGCTGCCGAAAACAGTGTTTTCAGCAGCAAATGGGGAATTCACCCACCATTTTTTGCCGCTGGAAATGCTGCTGTTTCCAGCGGTTCTTGGAGGGAGGTGAGGTGAGATGAGATCAGGTGGGGTGGGTTGGGGTGCGTGGGTGGGTGGGTTTTTAAAAAATATTTTTATTATTTTTAAATATTTTATTTTTAAAGCAAATAAACTAAGGGTATAATCATTATTTTTTAAAAAAATTAACTGAATAGTGACAAAATAGACCTTTTGTGCATAATTTATGAAAAGTTGGGACTCAGAATAGTCATAAAAAAGTTAGAGACC
The DNA here is from genome assembly GCA_963692815.1 of Nyctanthes arbor-tristis. Classification (NCBI taxonomy): domain Eukaryota; kingdom Viridiplantae; phylum Streptophyta; class Magnoliopsida; order Lamiales; family Oleaceae; genus Nyctanthes; species Nyctanthes arbor-tristis. The sequence goes on along the minus strand of CAVNYN010205060.1, from coordinate 2,354 downwards.
TAATCGATTCTTAACCCAAAGGTTTGAGACCTTTTGTGAAATTAACCCTAATTTATTATCTACTCACATTAACATTGAGGATAAAGATAGGATGCTAATATGGTATTTACGAGGAGGTAAAAATCAAGTAGTAATTTTATTGAATTATTATTATCGTTGAAAGGTAAGTTGGGGTTCAAGAAATTAATTTTAACCTAGATAAAGAGGGAAAATTAAAATAATTTTAACCCAAAGCAAATCAACATTGGTTGCCTAACTTTGCTTGTGCAATTTTCTTGATCTTCCCTAACTAGTTTGTAGGCTAAGAATCTAGGTTTCCAAATAATGTCATTATTATTGATAATATCTAAATTTATCTCATGAATGAACAAAGAGAAACATAAGAAGATGCTAGATCTAATACAAATCCCACAAAATCTCCCTACTAGAATCAGCAAATAGTAATGTGAATCTATTGATTTATTATCTATCTATATATATATATATATATATATATATGTATATATATATAAGTAGATTAGTATGCGGTACCTTTGTAACGCAGTTTTCCTACTAAAACTGTCTCAAGTGAGGACATTTTACACTTTTTTACATGTTAGGTAGATTTTGCGGTACATAATAGATTAATATTTCTCTATTTTTTCAATTAATTAGGAATTATGATACTTATCTATTATTATCTTCAAATATTTTGATTAAATATTTTGTTGGTTGTATCTTATCTTTTTAAATATTTTGTTAGATTAATTTATATTCAATGCTTTTTTGATTTTTTAATTTAAAAATTTTTTAATATGCATATCTTATTTAGAAATATTTCGTAATTTGTATTAAATTATTTAACTTTTAGCTCATATTAATTTTTAATTATTGTTTATATGTTTTTAAATAGAATCGTTAATTATTACGTTACTTCTTTTGTATATGATAAATATAGTTTTATTAATGTTTTATGGTTTACAAAATTCACAATATAGTCACGAAGAAAAATAAAATATTTAATTTTCTGTGGTATAAGAATGACAAGAGGCCGGGTCGGGTCGGGTCGGGTATGCTATACCAGTTAACGTACATATCAATTTTTTTCTCATCTCCACTTAAACCGGAGACGGGTCAAGAAATGGTTGGTTCATGTAATTCATATTAATTATTTATTAGCCAATTTAAATATATTTATATATTTCTATTTTCATTTTTTTGTTTATTAAATAGTATTCTAAACACTAAAATTATAATTGAAATTACTAAGCTTTCTTAATAAGTTTTATCATCTTTTTACGTTTCAAACCATTAGAGTTGTTAGTAAATATTTTTATTTTTGTCCAAAAAAATAAATGGGTCCGGTATGAGTAAAAATTATCATATCCTTCCTCGGTATATTGTTAAATCATGTCAATTTTTTTATCTCATCCCCGACCAAATTACCTATTTAGTCGGCTACTATCTATTTTAACAAGATCGGTTACCTGTGGGTATCGAGTTTGTCGGGTCTTTTTACAATTCCTACTAAAGTCACTTAATAGCATTCCATATCGAGTAAGCACATAATAATTATTAATTAACAGTAAAATAATCAAAACATTATAGTTCAATATGATTAATCATACATTACTTAACATTTCATACTAATGTCAGATATAGTTTGATTTAGTATCTTCTCATGCAACGCACTAATGATAATCTAGTGTATGTTTAATAGTCTATCAAATCTTAACTTCTTTTTCCTCAAAAAAAGGGGAAAAAGTTCGTAACTTGTTTTTTTTCTTTTTTAATTATGTTCTAATGAATATTTTAAGGTTTTTATACTTATTATAGGGAGAAATAAACTGTAACAAATAGAAATAAAAAAGTATATAATCCTTAAAAAAAGGAAAAAAGAAGTATATAATAAATGAGGAAAGAATTAGGCGTAAATCAAATTGTTAGATTTTTAGACCAATGTAAACAGGGGTGAGAGGACACCAAATGACTATAAAATCTTTGTGTGGGAGATTGAAAACATTTTTGCGTCCCATAAACTTGTAAAAGCAAATAAATTCATTAATCGCGACAATAATTTTATTCCAAAACTTATGATATACTCCTACTATTTAGATTTAATATTATTATTACAATGTATCAAACATGTCGATGTATCTTACTGCTTAAATGCCCTACCTTGTTGCTATAATCCCCATATATTATAACTATATATTCTGGTGAAAGACATAAATAATGAAGATAATTATCCACAAGAAAGTCATTTATTATCTCTCTTTTTATGTTTGATGTACCACTTTTGACCCATTTTTAGGGCCTAAGGATATGTGAAATATGTCCCACATATATCTATCTAAACTTGACAAATCTTTTGC
>CAVNYN010205055.1:0-68364 GCA_963692815.1 Nyctanthes arbor-tristis | reverse complement strand
AAATGGGGGGTGACCCCCCCCCCCCAGTTTGCTGCCATTTCCGGCAGCAAAGTGGGGGGGATTCACCCCCCATTTGTGGCCGCCGGAAAGGGGCGGGGTAGGGGTGGGTTGTGTTAGTTTTTAAGTTTTTATTATTTTTTAAACCTTTTTTTAAAAAAAGTCTTAGGGGTATAATCGTCTTTTTGTTAAAAATTTTGTGGAATAGTATAAAAAGGGACGATTTGTGCGTACTATTCAGAGGCTGGGGGCTGTGGTGTGTCTTAAAAAAGGTTGGAGATGAAACCGATTCTTAACCTAAAGGTTGGGACGATTTGTGAAATTAACCCTTTTAAATAAGAAGATTTTTATTCAATTCAAAGGAGAAATTACATGGATCACAGTATCAATTCTGGTTGGCTACTTATTAGTGATCTCACTTTGATTCTGCACAACTAGATGGTGAGTTCATTCAGTCTATGAGTACTGCTCTAATGTTTCATGGTGTTCTATAAACTGTATTTTATGGCTGCAGACTCAGCTTGAGCTTGTCAATTACAAACTTTACCAATCAATAAATGTGAAATACCCACCTATACTTGACCCTCGACTGGAAGCTTTAGCCGAAGGTATGATTTAGCTCTTAATTCTCTCATAATTTCTTCAGTTATTCATCGAATGAGTTAAGTTATAATGAGTTAAGGTAATACAATGATTCTGACATATTAATGTTACATGGCTTTTGCCTAGTAAATTCGTGTTCTCTTGAGCTCTTATCCATGAATTGTTGTTTTATTCTATGTTTTTGGGATAAGCAGATCTTTACGCTGTGACAAGATATCTTGATTCCAGTGCCAGAGGTTCCTTGCTGGAGTTCTCAGATGCTCATCAGAATGAGGAACAAGAAGGAAAAAAACCACTTCTCAACTTCAACATCATCTTCCTTCTGATGCACCTGGTGATCAGCTGCGTCTTGTTGGAGGCGTTGAAGAGGAGGATGAAGATGATTCAGAAACCAGGGAATGTCGGAACTTCTTCAAGGACATGAAATTCTTCTTGGGCCGTGAGGTTAGACATTAAACTTGCTCCGAGGAAGTTGAGAGCATACATTTCCTTTCCAATAAATTTTGATCACGCTGATAACATATAATATTGACACTGTTGCTTGGATCATATATATGATAAATGCTTCTTGGTTCTGGTTAAACAATTTTATTGTATCCCACCTTTTGATTGCAATGTTTGTCCTTACATTTTCAGGTTCCCAGGGAGTCATTACTTTTTGTCATCACTGCCTTTGGTGGTATTGTTTCTTGGGAGGGAGAAGGAGCTCCATTCCCAGAATCTGATCCAAGCATTACTCATCAGGTCTGCCATTTATCTTCCTAAGACTGATGATTTCTTTAAGTTGTGCTGTCACCAAACTATGGTTGTATATATCTTAATATAATAGTTATCGTGATATATGGAGAAGTGACTTGTGCCTGCTTTACAAGCGAACTTTGATTTGCTTTTTCATTGCATAGATTTTTGAGCATTTAATATCAGATATTGAAATGGCAGATTATTTTGTAGTCACTGCTTTTTTCCTCTGTGCCTGAGTCAGACCTTTTTGAAATTGAACTCACATGCTTTCTGAAGTTTAATCAACGTATAACTACTCAGAACAACAAAGAAGATTCCAAATTTCTAGTAATCCTTGAATTGCCCTGGATTCTGTTGAAGTGAATGGATAAGTTATCAGGAATGTTATGATATCTGTAGATGTCTTCTTGTTTCAGATCACCAATCACTGAATTGAAATTTTTTTCATAATTCCCTCTGTGGGTTAATTTTGGATATTGGTTGTTGTATCCCTTAACAAAAAAGAGACTTGAGTATCTGATGTTGAATAGAAACTTATACAACTAGTAAGCAGTTTTTCAATGGATATGGCTTTACGCAGTTTCTATAAAGATTAAGAATGTAGATGCTTTGCGCCAATTGTATGCACACCATAGTGTTCTACGACTTAGAGATGTGTACCAACCATATTTTAAATGGAGTTCTTATGCTGCTTGAATTTCTTGTCAAAAAAGTGTTGGATTAAATTTTGAGGTTACATGCATATTCCTGCAGATTGTCGACAGGCCAACTCAAAAGCGCAAGTTTCTTTCCCGAGAATATGTCCAACCACAGTGGATTTATGATTGCGTAAATTTCCGTGTAATTTTGCCTACAGATGAATACTTGGTTGGAAGGTAATATAGTCAAGATGTCTTATCTGTTAGTTCTTGTTTAGTTTTATTTTCCATGCATTCTCTTGCTCTGACTTTTTTCCTCATTTTCTTTTATGGATTAGTAAACTTGTAATGCTCATTGCTTAACTAGTGGGACTTTTATCTGTTGAATTTTTGCATTCATCATGAGAGTATATGTACTCTCCTTCCACAAGAACAGATTATGGACAATTGGGGTTTCTGACGCGTGATGTTGAGCAGCTGATAGTCTTTGTTAATCTTCAAATGAATCTAAAGTTCTGAATCCCTTGTAATATATAGAAGGAAGCCAAATGTCAGATAGGGACGGTAGGGACCAATGTCCCCACATATGAAACATGGTGTATTTTGTATGCAGGCGCGGATGTACACAACAGTTATTGGCCCTTGTGGTTTGTGTAAAATCTGTAGCTAATAAAGCTTTTTCTTGTGGATTTCTGTACATGGAATGAGCATATGACACATGAACTGTACTTTGCACCAATATTATGGCAGATAAATAAAGCCTTGTTGTGAATTTCTATATAGGGTAGCAGGCTTTTTGTTAATAGAAATTGAAACAATAGATGAAGGAATCCAGTTCACTTTCCCAGTGAAGCTGATCTTTGGTGAACTACTTGATTCAAAATGAGGTCCTTTTTTGGGGGATAATTCATGTGTGTTTGTGTCTTGTTTTTTACTATATTAGTTGCCGTGCTCAACAACAAATAGTTTTTTGTATATGGTTGTGATGATTCGACTATATTGTAACTTCTATAAAATTTGTTCTGGGTTTCATGGCCTGAACTCTGGGCTTCTGCAGGATTGCTCCGCCACATTTATCCCCCTTTGTTGACATTGAAGCAGGAGATCATGTTTCTGAATATTTAGAAAAAATCCAACGAGTGCAAGCTGCAGCAAGGAAGGAAGTTTTACCCTTGCCAGGTGCTGGAGAAGACTTGGGTGACTCTGTGAATTTATTAAGTATTATTGAAAGGAAAGAGGAAATTGAAGCTGCCGAAAAAAGACGCAAGGTAAAGTAATATTTCCAATGTGAGCTTATTTCAACATAGGTTATTATAACAATTAGCAGTCTGACAGGGTTTGGTGAAACATTTGTCATTACAAAGTATGGGATCAGTACTGTTAGACTGGTTTGACTGTTCCTGTTCTATTATATAATTGATTGTTGCACCTTTCCCTTAACCCCCCTCAATCAGTATCATTAAAGAAGTAAAAGAAAACATCATTCTCCTAATGATCAAGGCTTTTCTTAACAATATTCAGGCGAAAAACTTTTATCAATTTATCAGTGGCCAGTTTTTGTGTCTGGTTTGTCAATTCTTAGATATAATTCCATGTAATACATGCATGCCTTAATATTTACCCCTTTTTAATCAACATCACATGGGCTAAACTTGTGCTGAATGAAATTCAATCAGTTGGCAATGCATCAGCAAGGGTATCTTGATGATCTTAACAAGGAGCTTAAAAATAGTGGTTATTATGATCGTTCAAATATGAGCGAGCAGAATGATGCTGAGGGCACAGATGCTGCCAAGGATGCAGTTGCTATAGATGACTCTTTACCTGATTCCAGACAAGTCGCTCAGGATCATGACAATATGTCCAAGGTCTTAATGTCACGTAAGAAGAGAAAGCTCTTGGCGGCCATGGAGGTAATTTTATTGATGACATTATATTTAAGTCTCTGTATTTCTTTTGTTGAACTTTGGGTTTTGTCTGTGACGGTATTTCCCTGTTCTGTTTGTCATAATTACTATTATTATTGTTATCATTTAAAGGAGTATTTTGCCTGCCCAAAAGGTAGTATTTTAAACCTGAGGTTTCTTGTGGTTATCTATCTATCAAAGAACTATATGAATGCTCAATGCACAATGTTTTAACTGTATAACAGAAAAATATTTTAAAAGGGCAAACTAACAGTGTCTGAGCATTGAAGTAGTGACCTTTGATCATGTTAGGAAAATACTATTTGTAAGTAATCATTCAGGTAACTTTTACAAAATCGGGTAAGCTTACAATCTTACCCATGTGTATTGTGTGTTAAGAGGAAAAATAATCTAGGGAGGGTGAATTTACCTTATTTTGTAAAAGATTGCCTGGATAGTTACCGACAAATAGCGGGACTCATGATATTATATGCTTTGGTAGTAAATTCGAACATCGGAAGGGCAGTTTGAAATATTATTTTTAATTTAAATACCAGTGAGATTCCAATACATTGACATACTTGTATTGGAACAATGATCAGATCATCAACTGTTACCAAACAAAATGTTTGTAAAGGGATGGATATTAGTAATTATGGATGGAGTAGTATGAGTTCAATTAGAAATGAGAATTCCCTTTTATAAGGAAATTAGATTAGACTCTTGTCTTGGTTATTCTGGAAGTTTCAGTGTTCCTTATGGTGTTTTCTATTTGTTTATTCAGATTAGTAAAGAACGAAAAAGAGCTAAGAATCAGCTCCTGAAGGAAAGAAAGAAGAAAATAGACAAGGCTGAGAAGTCTGGACAATAGGCGGCAGTAGAAGGAATGTGGTTGAGTTCTTTTTCTTTTTCTTGGACCTTTCATGGCGTCAATGAGAGTCTTAATTTCTTGTTTTTGTTCTTATATCGAGTTAACACTATCAACTGCTTCTGGATGAACAATAACATCATCATCTTTGAATTTTGGCTTACACTTTCTTAATTCACTACAAGCTCCAATGTTGGAGAAGTAATTAAGTTGGTAAATATATATCCAGTATCTTCCTTCTTCCGTCAGTAGTCATTTTACTAGTGGTGGTGGTGGTGGTGTTAATATTTGGAGTTTCAAAGTCTAAATAATGTTGTTTTACCAAAAGGAAAAATGATTTATATCGGTTGGAAATGTTAAAATCAAACTTGTAAAGTTGGGGTTTTCTTTTCTCCCCCCCCCCCCCCCCTCTTAAAAAAGGGTCCATAAAAGTAGTCCGAGGACAAATGACGTTTTATAATTTTTTAATAAGAAGTTGGGCTTTAATATCACTATCATCAGTGATGGTGTGTGTGTGTGTGTAGGCATGAATCATTCCATATTCAGTTTTGTTCCTTTAGTTTTTTCTATAACTACGAGCCAGAACATTGACTTGGATTTCCACCACAGCCTCGTTTCTGTTTTGAAGATTCATAAGTTACAATAAAACGTTTAATCGGATTGACATAATAAATGATCTTGTTTTTTGATACATCATATTAATCCTGCCCTTTTTTTTTTTGGGTGCAGATAGAACTATTATTCTTTTCCTTATTACTTGCCATTTGTTGCACTTCACTATCAAAATGTTGTTAATCTCAATCAATGAGGTGTTTAATTATTTGCCATTTAGTGGTTAATTGCATTATACTCTCCACTTTTATGTTAATGGTAACTTATGAATTATTTATTTATTTTTTTTAAGGGAAATGGGTTCATCATATTCTAAAATGTTGACAATGAAGTCGGGAGGTATATCAGGCCACATGTGTGCCGCTTCATTTGCCCCTCGTCTAATCACTTGAAAACCAAAGAAAGTTTTATTAATGTGTTGTAAATGTTATTTTTAATAATTAAATAAATTAGATGGTCTATGCCCATATGTCATTCGCTTTCTAATTTTGTTTGTTACGTTTTCTATTAGTTCCCGTATCATTTTTGTCCCTATTACACGCCAGTTGATGTAAATTTCAATTATTGTGGTTTTTAGTTACATCATGTTGACATTTAGTATCCCCCCCACCCACCCACAAGTACATTAGTTACAGGGTCAAATTTTATCAGTGATTAGAAGATGTCATGTTCGAATTTTGTTAAAGTACTTAAACTAATCTGGTGGTTAAATCCCATTTGCTGTAATTATGTAACTACAATTGTAATTGTAATATATGTAAGTAGCGGTGTTTAATTTGAAAATATAATAATGTGATTAATTTGTAATAATATGGAGTTCAATTTATGCTGGATTCTTATTTTTCAACTCTCGTTATCGGAAGTCCACGTTTTGATGGTATTGGATCTCAATTACTTCTTACTACAATTTTATGTTACAGAATGATTTCAAGTGATTTTACTTGAAATTTCCACTTAGGGATATATATATATATATATATATATATAAGAATTTCAAGTGTAACTTTTATTCTTCTTCTTCTTGTATTGAATGATTGTTATCATGTGGTGAGATTATTAGTATGCAACTAAAGGTATATAATTAGTTTTCTTGTTTTTGTTATTTTGTATTTTTTTTCTTAACAATTATTCTTTTTTTACACATTACATTAATTAATAAAATTATTGACCAAAAAAGAAGAGAGAGAATTGGGTGGCTTTTTTCTTTTTCTTTTCTTTTTTTTTGAGAATTGGGTGCATTTGATCAAGAATGGAGTATAGAAGTTTCCATTCTTTGCAGAAATTCTATTGAAAGTTACACATGTCCAAAAATTCTTGTTGAAGTACATGCAATGCATGTAATAGCTAACGAGATATAAGTATATAACTATATAAGAGTCCCCCCTAACTATAGTCCAAGTGGTAAGGGCTTACCCCTTTCTCGGGATTTACCCGGGTTTGAGTCCCCCTAGCCCCCTCCCCGTTATCCCCCATTGTAATTAAAAAAAAAAAAACTATTTAAGAGTCGGGAGATTTTGGACGGTGGTCAATATCTCAACTCAAGTTAGATTTATGACTTTTTGACATGATTCATGGCTGAATTCTCAATCCTAGTTATTGATTTAGCTCTAAACGCTAAGAGACAAATTGTTTTAACTCTTTTTGCAGAATTGTATATTTTGATCTATCTCGATTCTTTTATCTAGCGTAGAATATAGAATCTTATAGTAAAAGTAACATACACAAGAAGAGATAAGTAAAAAATTTTACTTGTGTAAATGAAAAAAGGGGATTTAAAAAAAAGAAAAAGAAAAGAATCTTATAAGTAGAATTAGAGTTCTTTTCATCCTGAAGTTTTGTTAAAAAACTTCTCACCCCTTTAGCATACATGTTATGTGAATTTAAAATATACATGACTTGGTTTGAAATACACAATGCACATAACACAAGTAGGAAGTTTTTTAACAAAACTTTTGAGATTCTTGAAAATTAGTCTTCTATCTGTAGTAATTTTCTTTCTCGTGGTTCCTAATATTAGAAACTCTATGCAAGTAGGTGTAGAAATGATTTAGCACCATACCTTTATAAATATACGAGATAGTGACTTGGTATAATATTAGTTGTTGGCGTGATTACATCATCATTTTCACGATCACATCAGTGGCTGTTTAGTGATGTGTTGAGTCCCTTTTCATCCAGATGAATGGCATGACCAACGCAGTTGTTTGATACTGTCACCTCCGGCATCGTTGCGAGAGTCAAAAGATATTTCAAAGTTGTAGACAGTTTATGATCACCTATACTGTTAAAAAGTGAATAATGTTTACCAATCACAAACAACCAACCCTTTTAACCTCTATAACCTATTTCAATTCTTATCCCCCAGATCCCCTACTTGCAACTTTATTCGCTTGAATATTGATCAGATTTCTAGATTTCGATGATCCCTGAGCTAAAATCTTGGCTAGGTTGCGATTTGACAAATTGCTAAGGAGAGACTTTGAAAGGTTTGAAATTCCACGTTTCAGTCCCATTAAATATGAGTTTGTTCAACTTTATATTAGTTGATTTATTTAATTGTAAACGGATATGATTTCACTAATTATGATAGTAAAATGTACTTGTACTTTCAGAAAAAAAAAAAAAAAAATTCTTGACTAGGTTTTATCAATATTAGGATAGATTCGTAATTAGGGGTTCAACTGAAATTACAATTTTTTTTTCTAAGTCAAATATGTTTTTAGTGTTTATTACCGAAAGATTGTCATGACTCATGCACAATGTATAGTTTAGGACTGGACCAACATGTGTGAATGGCTTGACATCTGTAAGTGTGTTTTTATTTTTAAAGAGCATATATTCTTTCAAATAAAAAGTATCTTTAAATTTAAAAAGAGAAAATTTTAATAAACTCTCCATTTGTAGCTCTTTATTTTACTTTTTCTCAAGAAACATTTATGTATTCTCTTATTAAAAATTAATATTTATATTTTTAAAATTCTAATGGACAATGAAATTAAGTACATTTTTGTTTAACCAAGAAACTAAATTCTTAAACTTTGTGACTATTTGATTACTATTATTATTATAGATAGTGGATTTGGAATAAAATAGAGTCTATTAGAGGTTATTTTTATGTTTTGACTCTTTAAAATACAGTGAAGAGAATTTTTAGTTTAAGGAGTCTATTATAAATACTTTTATTATAACTATTTATTTATGTTGTGAAACATTATCAACTAAAACTCTTTTGGCTTTCCTTCTTTTATTTGGTTGCAAATTCTTTTCTCACTTAACCCTCTTCGAGTTCTACGTAATATATCTTAATTATCGATTAAATTAATTGGTCATAATGAATAGACAATGGAAGACAATTGGTCAAGTTAGAACAATTAATATCTAGAGATTGAAATTAATGTAATGTATAATAAGAAAATAAAATTCTTTCAAGTTATGTCATTAATCACGTCACACGTTGTGACCATATGGCAAGGGCGGATTTAGCCTCTTTATATTACTCGTAACTAGTTCTTATTTCATTGGCCTCTTTTTGATCAGTTTTGAATTACAATTTTCATGCATTGGGTAAACTTCATATTACCATGACCGACTTAAAGCCTGATTCAATAAAATACATTTTAATTTACAAAATTTTCAAACAATGATGTTATAACAGTGATTTAAAAATACGGTGCGAAATGCATTATAATTCACAATTTTACCAGGTTCGGCTTATTTTCAAACTATATAACTTTTTTATGGTTAGTTTCACATTTCTTTCCCAGCCTTTGCAGCTAGTATCACTTGGGTCCTCAACTTTTTTTTCCGACTGGCTGAGTTCCCAACCTTTCAATAACTCCCATGCTAGGTCTTTTTTCACGGTTTCCGTCAAATTTCCGTTAAGTCCCTTAGCAAAATTTAAAAATTAAAAATTTTAAAACCAAAAAATATATATACAGAAATTAAAAAAGAAAAAGGAAAATGGGGGCCTCCTTGTGCTGCTGGAAACAGTAGCTGTCCGGCAGCACTTTGTTGCTACACTGCTTGAAATGGCAAGGAGGGGGTGAGTCTCCCTCCTTCTTTTCTCATTTGCTGCAACGATTTTGCTGGTTGCCTTTTCCAACAGTACAACAATGGGTCTCCCTCATTTTCCCTTTTTTTAAAAATATATATTTTTTGTTTTTATACTTTTTATTTTTTAATTTAAGAATACAAGGGATAAAATGGTAATTTGACTAAGGATTTGACGAAAACCGTTAAGAAAAACCTATCGTGTGAGTTATTGAAAGGTTGGGGACTCAGAGAGTCGAATTGGGGATCCAGGTGATACTAATTGCAAGATTGTGGACAAAATGTGAAATTAACCCTTTTTAATAATAATGATGATGACGACGATGACGACAATGATAATAATAATGAGTTAAGTACTGGTTCCCAAAAAACAAAGTAGAGAGTTTAGGGCAATTCCAATGATAGGGAATAATTTAAATTTCCCCCAGCTATGTTAAAGTGTCAAGGGACAAAAGGCCAAAAACACATATTTTAGTAAAGGCTAAATATATTCACAATAAAAATATATATTGTTCAACGCACCATACCCTAATTATTTTAAGGGTTAATTACACCTAGCGTCCCTAACCTTTCAACTTTTTATCGATTACGTCCATAACTTTTAATTTTGTGTTTTTACTTCCCGAACCTTTAGTGAAATCCCATTTTTGGTCCTTGAAGACGGAAAACGTCAATTTCAACCGTTAATGACAGGGGTATTCTAGGTAAAACAAAAAATAAATATTTTAACATATTTTAATTAAAAATTTTGAAAAAGAAAAAGAAAATTGGTAGGAGGGGGACTCCCCCCACCGGTCGCTGCCAGAAATGACAGCCGAATGGCTGTCATTCTGAGAGCAAGGAAGGACTCCTCCCCCAAGCAGCTGGAAATGGCAGTCATTCCGGTGGTTTTGTTTTGGGGGTGGGGGGAGTCCTCCTTCCACCATTTTTCTTTTTCTTTTTTTTTTCAAAATTTTTAATTAAAATATGTATGTTTCGTTTTGCCTAAAATACTCCTGTCATCAGCAGTCGAAATTGACGTTTTTTGTCTCCAGAGACGAAAATTGGGATTTCGCTAAAGGTCAGAGACGTAAAAATGTAAAATTAAATGTTAGAGACGTAATCGATAAAAAGCTGAAATATTGGGGACGCTAGGTGTAATTAACCCTTATTTTAAGGGTTCTCAATATTTACTTCTTTATGTAATTACATCCTTAACTTTTTTTTTCTTTTCAATTATTATTTATTTTTAATCTTCCACTAATAGTAAATTTTGTCTAAGCAGATATTTTTATCTAATTTTCCTTTTATTTAGACATCAAACTACTCGTTTATCCATAATGATTGTAACTAATACAAAATATAAAGCATGAACTTTGCTTTCAGTTTCAATCGATGCTAATACAACATTTAAATATAACCTATTATTTAGTAAATTAATAATAATTAATTACAAAAAATGTAGGGTATTTTACAGCTACTGTCCCTAACCTTTCAACTTTGTTAAGATTACGTCTTCAACCTTTAATTTTCCTTTTGATGGTCCTCAACCTTTTAAAATCATTGCACTTAAGGTCTCTCGGACAATCTCCATCTATTCCTCAGTTACTTTTGAGGGTATTTTGGTAAAATATCAAAAAAATAATAATTTAAATGTTTTAAAAAATTTAAAATGAGGGGGGCAATCTCCCCTAATGCTGACAGAAATGGTAGCACTTTTGGCTGCAATAGCTGCCATTTATGACCAAAAAAGGAGGGAGACTCCCCCTTTTGGCTGCCATAAATTACAGCCAAGATGTCCATCATTTTTTACCAAAAAAGGGGAGGGGGAGATAGGAGCCTCCCCCCATTTTTTTTTTCCAGAAATGGCAGCCAAGAGTGCTACCATTTCCGGCAAAAAAAAGGGGGAGGCCCCCTCTTTTTTGCTGCCATTTATTTCAGGCTAAAAAAAAAGAGGGGAGACTCTGGCTGCCATTTCCAGCAAAAAAAGGGGGAGGCCCCCTCTTTTTGGCTGCCATTTATTTTAGGCTAAAAAAAAAAGGGGAGACTCCCCCACTTTTGGCTGACTGAAGGAGTCTACCTCCCAAGGCTGCTGGAAATGGCCCCCCACTTTTGGCTGACTGAAGGAGTTTAACCCCCAAGGTTGCTGGAAATGGCCGGCCATTTCCGGCAGCCTGGAGGAGGGGGAGTCCCCCCATTTTTGAAAAATTTTAAAACATTTAAATTATTATTTTTTATGTTTTATCAAAATACCTTCAAAATTAACAGAGGCATTGATGGAAACCGTCTGATGGACCTTAGTTATAATGATTTTAAAATGTTGAAGACCCCCAGAAGGAAAATTAAAGGTTGAGCACGTAATCTCAACAAAGCTGAAAAGTTGGGGATGATAGCTGTAAATTACCCAAAAATGTAACAAAAAATTTGGGGGTATAGTTGCAGATCTTAATAAAGTTGAAGACATTTTCAAACAATTAAAATGTGGCGCACACAGCATATTGGTGTAAATATAAATTAGGCTTTAGTAAATTTAGGGTGGAAAAACTCAAAGGAAAATTTGACCCATCATTTACCTTTTTTCCTCACATTTTTAATATTTATATTTTCCCCTTTAATATTAGAAGTGCTCTTAGTAATAAATTGACTATTTCTTCATATTAAAAAATAGAGATACATGGTCCGAACAAATATCATTATGGTTATATACTCACATCTACGTTCTATATGAGATATCTCGATCTCGAACGACACATATTCATAGTTTTTTTTATAGGGCCTAACCACCAATCACAAATAGCTAAGCAAGAAAAGCTATATAATTTCTTACATGTGGCAATTTTTGATTAATAGTCAAAATCTCTTACAGAAGTCTACTTCATCCTTCCTTCTCCTATTTATAATTTTTCTAAGCAAGCGATGCGAGCTATTTTACAAGGAGCCCACCTTAATGTGGACTCCTTAATCCTTATCAAGAAGGTCAAGGCGTTTCTTTGGAAAAAATGTTACTGCTGTTTGCCCGGTCGTCCATTCCGTCTCCTCACCCTTTATTGAAAAAAAAATCGGCCTTAAGAAAAAAAAAGAGAGAGAGAGAGAGAGAAATGAAATGTGCATATGATCGGTCCAAATCTGTTATTCTCAATCCCCGTCTCACTTTCTGTCTGTCTAATAAAATCATTACACGTGTTTAATTAACTAATTAAACACGTGTGAGAGGGGTAAGGGCGTGTACTACGGGCACTGCCATCCTATTTCACATTGGTCTCCGACGCTATATCTGACCAAGTTAAATGGGCTTCGTCAATCCTTCCTTTGCAGGGATCCTTTGTGTGGGAAGTTAGGCATACTTGAGGCTGTGTTACAGCCAGTCCTTCTATAGGGCAACCTTTCTTCAGAAGGAATCCTTTTGGGCGAAGCTAGGGTCTACGCAGCTAATTAAACACGCTTGTATTAGACAGACAGAAAGTGAGACGGTGTGGGGACAGATCCGGACCGCAGTTAAACATGGTTTGAAGTTGATCGTCTTCTTCTATTGTATTTTGATCACTTCTTTCCCGGTTTCTTCTTTTCTTTTTACGAATTCATATTTGTTTATTGACACCCATAATTTAACATAATAGATTGATAATGAAGATGCCGAAGGATAATGCAGTGGTAAAGGATTTTTAGAATAGTAGGAATGGAAAGAGGCATGCAAAAGTGGAGGATGCAACCGTAGATTATTCTTTTGATGATTCTGACTTTGACACCGTATCTACCGAGGTATTTACTTCGTTTAATTGTTCCGATCTTTTATTTGGGTTTTGTATTTATCCACAATTGATGTGGGTGAGCTGCGGAGATTTTATAATACAGAGAGCTCAAAGCTTATGTAAGGGCTAGACATACAGTTCAAGACTCAAAAGAGAAAAATGAATTCACGTATCGAAAGTGTCCCTACGAATTCTGCAAGTTTAATCACTAGTATGTTCTTATATACTGTATTTCACTTTATTTCTTGTTGAAAGTAGAGTTCATCTGAAGGTGAAGGCACCACAAGCGAATCAGGTTCAGAACAGGGGGATTTCTCTGACAGTGAGGTAAATGGCTCCTCAATTTTAGCAGTTATAAAATTGGAAAGCCCCATCCCTCAACGTGTGCTCTTCCGATCTAAATCTCGATGATGTTAATAATTGCAAGGATTTTATCTCGAGTGATGATGGTTATGATATCAGTGACAGCAGTGATGATGAGAACAGTCATGGTACCAGAAATAGCAGAGGCAGTTGTAACAGTCTCGGTGAAGAAGAGCAGGCAGAAAGTGATGACTCCCCTAAAGTAGTTGAGGACAGTGATTCATCAGAAGATGAGGTCAGTTTTAATAGAATATTTGCTCTATCTTGGATATCAACTATATTTCACCAAGTGAGACAATCACATTTCTCCCAATAACATAACATAATCTTAAATTCGACCATTGTTGCAATCATTTGTAATTTTGTACGATACCATTTTTTAGGTACTTGAGGGCCTCATTATTTATTCTGTCTTACAATATCATTCTTAATGCAATGCTTTCATTCTGGTTTTCTCCCCCTCCATCGTGTTTGCTTTATGTGGCTTCATTTGTCTGGTTGTTGAAAATCAGGTGCTCCTCGTAATACCATCGGGAATATTCCACTGGAATGGTACAAGTATGATGAACATATTGGATATGATAGAACAGGGAAGAAGATTAAGAACAAGGAGAGACAGAATATACTAGAATTGTTTCTTCAAAATATTGATGATTCTAGAAGTCGGTGAGTTCAAAACTTAAGCACGATATATTTGAGTTTTGAGCCCCATCTATAGATTTCGAGAATGTTTGATTAGTATTCATTTGGTTCTAGAAGTTAATGAATATTTTTCTTATCTTTATCATTTAACTTGTCGCTGCAGGCCTAAGATCTATGATGAATATAATGATGAGGAAGTGGAGCTATACAAGGAAGAGACCAAATCAATTCGTAGATTATTGGAAGGAAAGACACCCATGCTGATTTTGGTCCATATGAGGTGCACACCGTTCCCGCCTCCCATTTTCCCCTCATTTTGTGTGTTTGTGTATGTTTCTCATTCATGACTTGACTTCTTCTATGATCTGGAGTAAAAGGGGAAAAAATTGAAAAGATAATTTAAAAAAAAAAAAAGTGATGTGCTGATTGTGGAGATGTAGAAGGTAGGTTAAGATGGTTTGGGTGGTTTTAGATGGCAGTTTGGTGGCTCGAGATTGAGAATATAGGAGTATTTTCAAGTGAAGAAACCTATTGCACTGTATTCTCTGTGCTTCTTTGTTTTGTGCCATTTGCAGATTATAAACATGTAAATAAAGTTCTCTATACCTTCTTTTGCTAGTGAAATGATTGAACAGTTCATTATATGATTTGCTTTCTTAAACTGAGTGTATTTTCTTTCAACCTCGAATAGAATTTTTGGGTGTTGGTGTGCCAAACTGACATGTGGCAATAGTTCTACTTTGTATTTCTTGTGCATCCATACACTTGCACATAAATGTAGATATTGGCATTGTTTTCAACACTTAATGAAGAGTATAAGAGTTTGTGAGCGCAAACATTCCAAATAAGGTGACACATGTGTAGCATATAGGTAGGTAGCATATATGTATATATCTACGCGTGTGTGTGTGTGTGAATGTGTGTGTATACGTACATACACATGCACATATACATATATTGGTGGTGCAGGGGGTGGTGAGAAAATGAGTTTGACCAATATGTTTTACTTGGGCACTTGCTGCCCAAAGACACTCCTAATTCATTAACGCATGAGGATGATTCTGTTTGTTGTTTTAAATTCAAGGTCATTAAGTACCGTTGGGCAATCCGAAAGGGGCTCATAAAATTAGATGAAATATAAAAGATGCAGCATGTTGATCTGTGGCCGGATGATTCCAGGTTGACACAAAGACGAGGCTGTCGTATATTCCTGCACCAAAACCCAATTTGCCTGGTTCTTATGCTACCTAAATTATTTCTTTTATGTTTGAAATGTTGAACATTCATCTCCATTTTGCTGTATCTGGAAACTAATTGCATTGTCTAATATTTATTTACCAACTCAATTGGGGAGAAGAATCGTCACCGACTAAACATTGATTTCAGGTCATGAGGAGTCTTTTCAAGCTCCTCAAGAATACATCCTCACACAAGAAGAAATTGATTCCTACCTGCAAATTTTTGAGGAAGACCGTCCTGAATTTATTCCCAGAGAGTACTTGCTGATCTAGTTGGTTATTCTATTTCATTTTCTGTTAATATTAAAGTCTCTGGATTACAGAGTCTTTACGCTTTATTCACTATAAGTTCAGCTCCTACCGACGTATTCCCACCTATGAAAAATTGCTCAAGGAGCAATTCTATCGTTGTTTGGATATAAATTTGGGCCCTCGAGCTTTAAAAAAAGGCGTATGGATGACATTTTTTTATATCATTTATTAGATAACATTTGGTGAAATCCTTCTGAATCTCTGATTATCTATTCATTGAACTAGAATCTATAGAGAACAAATGAATATAATTTGCCAATTTTCCAGATTAATATTGATCCAGAGTCCTTGATACGTAAGTTGCCAAGTCCTAACGATCTCAAGCCTTATCCAGCAGTATGTTATCTCGAATACAAAGGTCATAGAGGTGCTGTCACTTCAGTTACTACAGAATCTACTGGTCAATGGATTGCTTCTGGTCTGACCTCAATTTGAAGTTGCATTTTCTATCTTCATTTCAAAGAAATACAGAGGATAGAATTGGGTATTATTAGTTTCTTTTCCTTTTTATGAAGGTTCCACTGATGGAAGTGTTCGTATTTGGGAGGTTGAAACTGGAAGATGTCTTGGGGTCTGGGATATTGGTGAATCTGTTCAGCAGGTTGCATGGAATCCTCTGCCTGAGCTATCTTCATTAGCAATAGCAACGTAAGACCAATCGATGGGTATTTTTATTTACGATTTGCGTTTAAATGGATATTGTGTTGATGCAGAAAATTTTGCATTGTTGCAGGGGCCAAGATGTATTCTTTTTAAACACCGGACTTGGAAGTGAAGAAGAAGACAAAAAGATTGAAGAGCTTCTGCACATTGAGGCCTCAGCAACACCAGATAGTTCTGGTTGGTAAGAGGAAGATAATACTTGCATTTTGTTTTAGGAGGTTACTGTTTGAAACTCATCTGTACTTCGTGCATTTAGGTAAAAGTGCATCCATTGGCAGCTGGAATCCAAATGATAAGCATGGAGGAGTTAGGTAGAAGCTCTTTAAGGTACTTGATTATTTGTCCCTGTATTTCATTTCTTACCGTTGACTTATGTAATGAATCTGGAGCTCCTTATTGGGTGGATTTTGCAGACTGTATCTTCAGTAGAGTGGCACCGGAAAGGAGATTATCTTTCAACAGTTATGCCATTTGATATCCTATCTTTTTCTCTTTCCATTTTAACAGACAGAATTTATCTGTCTGATATTGTCTTCCACACATCTGGTACTTGTAGTTACAACAATAGAGTTGGAGGAACAGTTTGCTATAGATAGGTTTATATGTACTGCATTTTATTGTTGATTTACTTCCTATTCTTGCAGCGCATTGTCTCGCTATTGTTGCTATACTTATTGCATTTGATCGTGATCCACCACATACATATTCTTATATTATATGGTCTCTTGACTTTGTGTTACAGTTGGAGAAAGTTATTGCATTTCTTCATTCGTGTGGGCAGGGAATAGGGCAGATGATTTAGTTAAACTTTGTGTGATTGTATAGTTGTGCTCATTTCTTAACTTGCTTATACGTGAATCAAGATCAGCATTGATCCACCGACTCTCCGAGAAACTACCCAGAGAACACCATTCAAGCTTCAAGGAATTGCGGTTTCGACTGCTTTTCATCCAACCCCATCTATTTTCTTTATTGCTACAAAGAAGGACATTTGTGTTTATGATCTTGTTAAGAAAAAATTTCTTAAGAAACTTCAGCCTGGAGTACGTGAAGTTTCATCCATTGCTGTTCACCCCGGCGGTCTCTCTCTCTCTCTCACACACACGCGCGCGCGTAGACACACACAGGGCACAAAATTATTTGTCATTATCTTTCAACCATGTCTATATCCCTTTTTCTTTGAAGTGATAATGTTATTGTGGGAAGTAAAGACGGGAAGATGTGCTGGTTTGACGTGGACCTTTCAGCTCAACCATACAAAGTTCTCAAGTATGCAACTAAGATTAATTTTTCGTTTTTCCTTAGATTTCTTGACCTTTTCTGAAAGTCATACATTTTGTCACCCATAAAGAATTTATCCTGACCATATAATAAATGTAGGATGAGGAAGCATATTCAACTAAGAAGCCCCTTTCCAGATTAATAAGATGAGATTTGATGGATATTTTTATATATGGTATAAAAATGATAAGTCAAGCCAGAAAAATTGATTTACGTTCATTGTTATTGGTTTTCAGTACTGTCATGTATTTGTGCAACTTTGAAAATTTGCAGCTTGCATGAAAAGGACATCAATAGGGTGTGTTTCCATCGTTCCTATCCGTTGCTCTCGTCGTGCTCAGATGATTGCATTGCATATATTCTGCATGGCAAAGTTTTCTCAGATCTTACGCAAAACCCATTAGTTGTTCCTGTCAAGAGGCTAAAAGGGCATGCCGATGCTGAGGGAAGAGGTAAAATTTCCCCAAAAAAAAAAAGAGAGAGAGATTGCATGTTTTTATGATTTCTCTATTGACGCAGCTTCAATTATCAAGAAACGGCACGATTTTTTATTTTTTGTAATTAAACATTTTATGCTTGTGAATTTTGCAGGTATTCTAGACTGTAAGTTCCATCCAAGGCAACCATGGTTATTTACCGCAGGTGCAGATTCAGTTATCAAGCTATATAATCACCAAAATTTGACGCCAGCACAACTAATGTTCTTGGAAGAAAATAAGCAAAACGCAAGTGCAAAAATATGAAGAAGATGAAACTTGAAAACTTGTTTCCATTATGTTTTAACATTAATTAATTAATGTATTATTATTTTTTTTCTTTTAACTGTGTTAATACCTAACGATTTACGAATGGAAACCGGGTCTCCAATCGGGTTTCAGTTTTCTTGGCGCCAAACAGAAACATTTTGCTCAGTTTTTCCCGCCAAAAAGAATTGAACGGGCAGCCCATTTTTTATTTGCGGGCCGGCGACGGCCTGAAACCGCGTTAAAGCATGAGGTGACACTAATCAAAATGGCTTTTGTGATTATATTCCCATTTGCTTAGTTTTTAATTGTGTAATTTACATATTTGTATTCATTCATTGTCATAGGATTCCTCAATTAACCCACGTGTGATCGCTCTCTTTTTCTACATCCTTTCTCATCATACTCGTTAAAAATTTTACTTGTAGGTTAATAATTCTTTTATACATTATTATAGATAAAAAATAAGTGGCAAGGCGGGAAGAGAATTTTCATAAATTGAGCTGACTTTTGTGGTTACTATTTATTCAAGTGTAACTTTACTAGTATACTGTTACTTGTTACTTCTCCGCGGTAAATCCGACTGTAGGTTGTCAAGAATTGAAAGGAAAAGGTGATTTAGATCGGAAGAGCGTCGTGTAATGGAGAAGAAAGGTTCGGATACAAACGCACATTCACTTTTTTGCGTCAATTGGGGGAGAAATACCTCTATATAGTCTGACTATATCTTTTCACAACTCACAATTTAAAAATGTCAAAATTTATGAACCGTAAAATAATTTTAACCATACTGAAAAATCTTACGAGTCAATTGACTTGTTACTGGGAGCTTGAGTGAACAAGTTTGAGATACCCAGTCAGCGAGCTTGCCATTCTCACATGACCAATTGTTTTTTTTTTAAGCCACACATGATTTAGCTTAACTGTTGTAATTGTAATAATAATTTTGTAATATCTTTTATAAGATAGCCTTTTCGTCACAAGTCTAGACACCATTGAAATCTTGAATGATGTAAAAAAATAGGAGAATTTAAATGAAATTTGGTTTTGCTTTTATGAGGAATGGCCTATTAATCAAGCAATATACTATATTTGCTTAGCTTGTGTTAAATAGTAGTCATGAAGCAACAAATCAAATTTAATTTTTGAAACTCGACATGAACTAATAATTCCACAAATTAATTGACAATTCAATTTATGTCACTGATACTCCTATTTACTTCGAAGTTGTAGCCAAACAGGCGCTTAATCTTGACTTTCATGCATTGGATTCCAAGAAGATATTTCTTATTTGATAATGAACAACTCGGAAAACTCGGTATTATCCTTGAGGGGAATCCCATGAAAATTTCTACTTACTTGTACATTTGAGTATATACGACATTAATTTAAAATATAAGGTTGCTTTGTTTGTTTAGAGTTTGGCCCTTAACTTTTGTTACCATTACATACAATTTTGTTAATTTAACGTTGATTTCTGATTTTGATTAAGAGACACTTGTATCTCTAGAATGGAGGCGTCTTCTTTTTTTACACATAAACTCACATATGGAGTCCATGTCATGTGAACAAAATTAGTAGAGGGAGAGGCACCACATAGATTAGGTGTCTCTAGATCGAACTCCGTTAGGTGACACTTACACTTTACTTTATTACATTACATTTGGTGATTATCCGCATCCTTTTTTATACTTACTGCATAGATAACAACCCCCGCCCTTTTTTTGCTTGAGGGAATTATCCACATCTTTTTTTATACGTATTGCAGAGATAACAAACCGCATTAACCATTAACTTATCTTTTACACTATAGTAGTTATGCAACTATTACATGCTGATAAAGAAAAGTTTGTCCCATTAAATAGTCTAATTTTTATCATATTGTGATGGAGCTTCTTATATGATTTGCACCTCCCAACCCATCCTTGATTGTCATTTGTCAATCAATTTTCCGAACTTCTTTATGCCAAATTCAGGTCAGTTAACGACTTTTGATTTGAGGTCGAGCTCCAACCTCAGAACCGATCTATTATATTAGTCAGATCGGCCTCTTTATAGACTCCAAATTTTCCACAATTGGAAGCACTTATGCTAGAATAAAAAAGTAGCAGTTTCCTAAATGTCTTTGTCATCCAATATTATGTGATTTGTACCAATTAGGCCTTAAAGTCATCAAAACCCCACATAGGATTCTCATCTCAACAGACAAATTACACAAGTTTTTGTCCTATTATCATTATTCATTTCACAGTGGAGCATTCCGAGGAACGTGGGGTTGGCAACAGAGATTTTATTGGTTTGGTGGGACATAGAAAGACTAAAAAATAAAAATAAAAATAAAAATAATAGGGACATTTCAAAGCATGAATTAATACTGCCAACTTGGGTCCCAAGAAAGGGTGGGTGGTGAGAGATTTCTGTCCATTGGTGAATGAAATCAATTTGTGAAACCATCCCAACCATCAAAAAGATTTCAGTCAACAATAAGAAAAAGAGGCAAATACAAACAACTTGGAGCCGGACATTTTGGTACGCCAAATTGAACACGACAAGTTATGGATTGCAAATCGTTGGTAAATTAATGCTTGAAATCATTCCAACTGTGAAAAAGATTGCAATAACAAGAAAACGCCAACCAACTTAAAGATTCGCATTGAGGTTGAGTGAGATTTTGCAAGGCTCAAGTTGAGTGGGGATACACAAAATTAGACGCACGAGAGAACACTAGAAACCATATTTATAAACTATTTTTATTTAAAAATAAAATATATATATATATATATATGTTAACGTAGCCGATAGTCTAATAAGTTAGAAATGAAGTTACAAAACTAGACAGGATTCAAGAACTAAACTCATTAGGTTCTTTCATTCATACAAAGTATTTGCACATTTCATTACATATATATCAGAGGCTTAAGCACCTAACCAAAGAAAAAAATAGGGATAAATATAACATCTCTTAACCTAAAATTCTTAATTCATTTGGGTCCTTTCCCAGAATGAAGAACAAATATAGATTCCAAGTCCGGAGGATTGAAGAACTGAACATTGTTCAAATTACATTTCAAGCTCGGTCGTCGCTTCCTCGGTGGCGGCGGGCAAGTAAAAATCTCCGGAATCCTTGATTCTCTTGCCGTTGGAGTCGTACAACACTCGTCG
Source organism: Nyctanthes arbor-tristis (assembly GCA_963692815.1). Lineage (NCBI taxonomy): Eukaryota > Viridiplantae > Streptophyta > Magnoliopsida > Lamiales > Oleaceae > Nyctanthes > Nyctanthes arbor-tristis. The sequence continues at coordinate 46,816 of CAVNYN010205055.1, read as the reverse complement.
TAGTCTTCACACCCGTCTTCTGTAGGCTTTGTTGAAATCGACTTCAAAGGTGCCCGTGCAGAGATTCCGGCAATAACCCATTTCTTGCCTTCCGATTCTTTTCCTCCATGTTTGTTGGAAACACCCATGCCTGAATTTACCCCAAAAAAGGGGACAAAACGGAGAACAGATTCTTAGGTGCAAAGGGACAAAAATTGGATCAAAATGAAGGGGGGAAAGAGGAAACCAGGAGAATTAGAAGAATAAACCAAAAGGGTTTTTCTGGTTATGCTTGTTAATATTCCTTGTTGTGAGAAGAATATGGAGAAAAAAGAGAGAAAAAGGACACTTTGAACTGGGGAAGAAAAAGGAACAATGGCGGCAAAATGAGAGATTTTTAGGTTACAACAGAGCATATATATACATGGGCAGGACGGAAAGCTGCCCAAATTTCACGGGCAGCCGAAACCGAGTGAAATATTTTGAGCTTTTGGCGCCAATTTTTGCTAACGGCTCTCTTTCCCGCGTAGAAACTCTCTTTTTCCAGTTTTGCCCCTGTTGCATGTCCGTTTTCCAAGTAGACCCCCACCACCGCATCCGGCGTCGATTCATAAGTGGAAAGGGACCGGACTAGGTTTGTGAAGCATTACTATTGGATTGAATTTATATTAGCAAATTGACACAAATGACACCAATTTGCAGCATTTACAAAAAGGATATTTTCTTTAAAGCTCTGATAATTTCAGTTACCAAATTGGGTAGGAATGGATTAACCTCTTTAAGTAAATTACTGATGCATATGTTTGGCGACCAGTTTATAAACATAAAGATTTCGAAAAAAAGTCAAAAATTACAACCAACACTTTCTCTTTAAAATGGTCTAATAAAATGGTAACATGTGTACATGACAAAACCTACCCAGAACACTACCAATGTGACACGTGTTGATCAACGCCATTTATTTGACAAAACCGTCTCCAGTCAGCAAATAAGCATATCGACAATGAAAATGTTGAGAAACATATGCGATCACATCAGAATGGGCATCGAAATAAGAGTTCATATTACTACATTCAAGCAAAATGTTCTCTACTACAATGCTGATGTTATTTAGATCGGCTGGTGCAACATCAACAAACAAAAATTGGAAACTGTTCCCTTCAAAAAAAAAATAATAATAAGGAAACTACTATGGGCGATGTAGTAACGTCTGAATACACAAAACCCAACAGGGAAGATGAACCATGCACATGTAGATATACGTGGCACTGTTCCATGCCCAGAGGGACTCGGCCCAGTTCCAGAAATCCCCAAATCTCAGGTTCTCGAAACCTTCAAATACACCTTTAAACACAAAAAATATAGTTGGAGGAAACCCGACAGTTGTAAAGATTACGCTACAAACTCCCTGGACAAGAGCTCTCAGAGTATTCACTTGATTGTCGAGCCTCAAGGGTGCTATGGTCAAACACATGGGAGATCGGAAGAGCACACCAATTTCTGCTGTTGCGAAGTTTATGACTGACATGAGACACAGTCCGATGAAGGTGGATGCAACGGTTACTGACTTCAGAAGAGTCCATTCTGTTCTCTGAGATTGACTGGAGTTTGTAAAGGAAGATCCGAATAATGAATCTAAGAACAAGAGGGTAATGATTGATAGCAACATCCAAATTGAAAGCTTAGCAGTTGGTGGAGAGTCGGGTATTTGATCAATGAAATAAGGAAGGATGGTCACAACGATACTCCATAAGCTGACTAGGAGGACTTGTTTCGCTGCATAAAGCCACTTCCATGACCTAAAAGTGAGGGCAGATTTCTCAGTGGAGGCTGGTTTAGACGTGGATTTATCTTCCTTGGTATCAGGATTCAGTTTGGTAGCACCAGAAAAAAGAGCAGCAGCAACTAGTGGAAGAGGGGCAACAAGCAATGCAAAAGCGATCATATAGACTCCAACTGAGACAAACCTATTTGGAGATGTCAAGAGATAAAGAAAAAATGACTGGTGAAACTTCTCGAGAAGATTATTTACTGATCTCACAACTCCTTCAACCAACCTGCATGGAAACATCCATTAGAAAGAGCTACATCTTTTTGTCAAAATGGAAGAGAAAGGATATGTTTTCCTAGAAATAGTAAGGCGAAACATTATAGGACAGGAGACTGGAGATGCAACCAAAGAAGTTTTCGTTCTATAAACAAGAGTAAGAAAGAACAATTTCAATTACACAAAAACAGAACGGAAAATCAGCAGAGACCTGCCAACATGCAAAAGGATCTCATGTTGTCGCTCATTCAGACTTGAAGAAAACTTCGGTGAGATCTCCATTGTAATGGCATCCACCTGGAAGTCACGAAAGGCACCATGGGGACCAGTGGGGATACCTAATGCCTGCCACAAGTAGAAAGAATAGTGCCTCAAAATCAAATGCTCAGTAAAACAAAACCATCTAGCAATTTTTCATCTATCACAAGATAAAATCAGTTCCAGCTTCTCTATTTGAAGCTCAAAAGATGGAGGATGTCCAACCAACGAGGAGAATTCTCATGTAAGATGCAACTGTCCTGGGATAATCCAGAGGATGGTAGTTTCAGAATATTGCAATGATTACCTGGTTGTACAGAGAGCTGGCTAGAGTGGCAGTGCATTCAACATACTCCGAAACAGGGATGCCAAAATTCCATTGAGGATTTAAACTTCCAGCAAATTTTCCTAGCATTTCGATCAGTTGTCCAAGACCCTTCAGCCACCAAGCATTGAGCAATGACCATATTTTCTCCACCTTCACCCGGTAACCCTGCCCATGTACCGCTAAATAGTTCACAATATTGATGAGATCTAGGTTTGGCATCTGTCCGTTGGATGCTTCAGCATAAATGGTGAGGGCATCCTTATTGAATTCACTACTTCTGTCAGCAACCTTAATGACTAGAGCAGCTGCCATCGTGCCCGCACGTCGGAAGTCTCCATGTATTGTTTTAAGCTCGGGCAGATTACTTGCAGCACAAGTCTCAGAAAGCTTCCAGTCACCAAATGTAGCAGTATGATAGTCTCTCAACCATGCATCAACTGCACTGTACTCTCCATGTTTTGAGTCTGCAGCGAGCCATATAATATCCTTAGAAAGCCAAATAACCTTAGAGAGTAGAGAGAACAACGTATATGCAATTCCCAGTGATAAAGCCTCGGCCCCGGTAATCTTCGAAGAATTATAAGGTGTAACCAAAACTATAGCTTCCTTCCCATCACCACGTGGAGCTCTAACTATACCAACCGTATTGACCCCATAAGACAAGCAACTGTAGTTCTCAGGGACTGCCCCTGTATGAGGACTTAGAAAGAAGTGCAATGGATGAAATTTTTTATATTGAGGTAGAAACTGGTGATGATTGACTTCGCCCCCTAAATTGATTATATGTTCTGCCATCATCTTTGCAATTTCTCTGCATCAGTGAAGACAGAAGAAGTTAAGTGATGTGAGAAAGTAACAAACATAGCAGTGAAGTATGATAAGAAAGAAAAGGCTCCACAAGCATCTAATTATTATTTATTATTCTTTTTCCCCAAAAATAAACATCGAATACAAAGATAGGATGGCCGTTATATATTTATATTAAGTACTGATACATAATTAACTGGAGTGAGTGAGAGGTACCCCTCACCATGAAATGCATACAGACAGAAAATCACAGGAAACTGTATGTCTTGCACTCTTAAAGAAGTTCATTCAGAAATTTATGCATGTGGGAACCGAGTGCCAACTCCAGAAAAAGAGAGCACAAGTCAAGAAATTCATTTTCCACTTAGTGTTCTCAATACCCTCAAGCATCCTTCTGCTTATACCTCAACCCAGCCACCAGAGAGCGCAGCAAGTTTGGCATGACCAAAGTGCTAGCTGAACAGTAGAACTCAATCACTTTTGGCACCACAGGCTCAATAAAAGATTCCACAATTTCTTAGCTAACTAAAAATGGTACTAAGTGTTTCGTATGCTGAGCTCCTGAGATCAAGCATTAACCATGGTTTTCCCCAAAACGACCTCCTGTTTCTCTATCATTTCTCTTGAACTGCCACTTCCTATGGGATTGTTACAAGAGTAGACAAAAGGAACGAGGAAATCAATATCATCTTTCCCCGCTGCTCATATAGTAAGAGGATTTTGTGGTCCATTTTCAACTTTCCACAACCAATGAACCAAATTATCTACTCCCATTTCCCTCAAATTCAAACCAAACACTCAAAAAGTTCGTGGGTCTAGAAAGGTCATTTCAAGTCAAAACCAATTTTCTGGAAACCATACTGCTCATTGACCAAAAAAAGCATTGGCTCGATCAACAGAAAGTCGAAACAGGTGAACCAAACTCAATAAAAAATTAAAAATAAATAGATAAACAAATAAATCTAAAGTACCAAAAATTTCTTATTTTATTAATTAATGATTATTCATTGAAAAACGTAACTCACTAAACCTAGTTTCAAAGGATAGGCCGCCAACTGAAAAAATGAGGAAAAGAATGAGCAGGAAAAAAGAAAGATGGAAGTTGATTGATTTGGCACTTTTCCCCATTTCGTATTAGGTCGTATATTACGCCACCTTCCCCTTTTAAAATCTAGAAATTACAAATTTTTTAATGTAAAATATGACCCTGCACAATTGTAGAAACCGACTGGTGCAGTCCATTTTCCAAAACATTGGTCAAAACAACATTATGTCGTCACAATTTAATCAAATGATGTTGATTAGCCAAAATCCTATCTTAAAGTTGCACCCACTCGACATCTCCCATAACTGAAGTTCACTGATGCCCTTTTATCATCCTAAACCAATAAACTTAGTTGAAGATGTGTTGTTTGTTAGGTTGGGAAACGAACTCTAAGATGAACCATATCCACAACCCCCAAATGTCTATTTACAACTCATGTGATGATCAAGATTTTGAAATTATCGCACACAAAACTATCACTTTACATCTTAAGCTTTGAGTGACTATTCAATAGTAGGGAAGTCAATTTGTTGGCTCTCCATATAAAGGATTTGTAGAAAGAGAAAAATAAATAAATCAAAGAGAAACTGCATGGACATGCATGTTGAGTTGAATTTATCATAATATTAATTGAAAATCATACAAATTAATCAGCGAGAAAATGGATGTTAAATAGTTATCAAAACGGCATTTGCTTTCTGTTAATGGAAAATAATGCATGATAATAACATAACATACAAGCATGTTGGCAAGCAAATAGATGTGAGCAGCAGTCAAGCTTAAATTATTTGCTTGTGAATGTTGTAAGCAAACACGCCAGCCTGCAGCAGTAGCATGATATACAGAGTCTCCTAATCAATTTTCCAAGAAAAGAGACCAAGGAAAACTGTGAGGAAATTACATACATGCCTGTGCTCGTAGTTTCAAAACTCAATATCTTGTTCACGAATTTCTGTCCTTCTGAGACGTCATCGTTGGAGAGCATTGGTGTGGCAGAACCTGCAAGATGGTGGTTAAGAATGTATGAAGATGGCTTCACAGTCCACAATGAGGCCACTTTTTCTTTAAAATGGCAAAAGAAAAGTAAAAATCAATTTATGTTTTTGCTTTATTTTCATTATATCATAAAATGCTTAACCATCTCCCAGAACTGAAGTTTACAAAGATTAAAGGTTTTTACTTATAAAATAAATTATTTAAAATTTTATAACTTTTCATCAGTCAGAATTGAATGTAAAAGATTTCCTTATTTTGACAGCTCAATTAAGACTATTATTAAAATTAAATGACTTCAAATGAGAAAAGATTAACTTATCCTCATACAGTTGAAATCAAACTTCACTTAAAAACTATCCTTTACTTCCATAAAATCTTGGCAGATCGGAAGAGCACACGTGTGCTAAAAACTTAAGATACTTGATGGATGGGGGAACAGAAGATAAGGTTCAAAAGCATGGGACCTACAAGGAACTAAGATTTGCTTCCTTAATTTTGAACAAACACATCAAGCAGTACTAGTCCCACAGGGAAAATGAATGCTAATAATCAGGACACTATATCCAAAATTAGTAAAAGCTGAAATATATGGCAACGAAGTATTGAAGTCTAAAACTCACCAGGCATGAGGGCATTTTCTGAAATGTAAGTGTTCTTTCCCAGAACAGGCAAGATTAAAAGAGCCAAAACTGCTGCAGTACAGCAAACAACACTAAATCCAGACCAAAATTAATCAGAGTCATATCATAAAAAGACGAATCAAAATATGGATAATAAATCTGATTTACCTAACAAGGAGGCTGTGATAGATGAGGAAAAGTCCGAGACGGATAATTGGGCGAGGTTTTGGCTTGTTTTCCTCCATGGAAGGAAAGCGATCCGCGTCGCGGTTCTGCACTGTTTTTCCTCGGACAGCTGCTGGTTCAATTCCTCCAAACGACGTCGTAAAGGCATTTACCCATCTCTTGTGGATGGGCTGATTGGAGGGGGGCCGTACGTGTTCAAGTTGAAGTTTTCAGCCCAAGTTTGAGCCCAATATACAACCCCCTCCATGTTGTATTGGAATTTGGAAGTGTGTTTTGCACTACTCGTTTTGTTTGTTCACCCATTTTTTTTCTTAAAAAAAAAAATATAATAGTGTTATTTTTTAAACTGAATATTATAAAGAGAATGTTAGAGAGAAGAGTTAAATATATTAAAAATCAAGTTAGATGTCACTAGGCCTCTTGAGTCTTAATTTGTTTGTTCGCTTGAAAATTTCAAAAATTATGATGATTAATGTTATATAATGCAACAAGGAGGGAACACAGTAACATTTAATCCTAGACACTATTTAAACCAAAATTATTTCACTTTTATTGGTTACTGAGGCTATGGTACTCTTGTCGTATTTGGGGGAAAAATATCTTTGGATAAGATAGATTTTAAAAGCATCTTCAATATATAGTGATAATCATGGGTAATGTGACAATTGATTAAAAAAAATACTTATTTGGCAGATAACATTCTTCAAGACAATATTGTATATTAATTTATATAATTGCTGCTCTTTCTTTCTTGAAAATATCAAATAGTAATTTGTCAAATGTATAATGTGAACATTGTTGCGTTAGAGAATTTATCTAATGTAATGTCAATTTTTTTTACGACATATACATCATCAACATTATTACATTAAAAATGCTCTAAAACAAGTCAAAGATCTTCATTCCCGATAATTCAGCTCATAAGAAAATGCTTCTGCGGTGGAACAGTTTACAGGTCATAGAGGCAACATTGGTTTTACTTTGACATCAGAAAAATTAAATCGACAAAAAAAAAATTAAAAAATTAAAGATTCTGGAGAGCTTGGGGAATAAAACCACTGGGTTGTGGAACTTGTTCATGTGGAAGTCCTTTAACTCCCTTTTCTAATTTCACGCATTTCTGATCATCATCTTCGCGTCCTCCAAAATCGTTTGGTTTCCTTGCTTTTGCACGGCTTTCACTGGAATTAGTCTTCTGGCCTATTTTTGTTGCTGAAGGATTCGCCTCCAATTTTACTAGTCTGGTCTTTCCCCATTTCCGTGCCTTAAGTGAATCCGCGTCTCTCTTCTATCCGATGAAAATGATGAGTTTAGTTCCTCCTAATTTGTAGTAAATTTTAATATTTTATTTCAGTCATGCTATAGAGAGTATTACTCTCTCTTTAAGGAGAGTACACTCTTATGTGGTTGTATGTGATTGAGATTTGGGAGAGCTCCAATCATATATAGCCACACAGGAGGTGTACTCTCCTTAAGGGGAGAGTAATACACTCTTTAGAAAATTTGATTTTATTTTGCATGACACTTTGCTTCTAAACAGAAGCCACGTGGTATTCTGGAAACGTGGTACTGTCATAACAATAACTGGACAAAAAAATAATATAGTGAGCCCCATTACAGGACTAATGTCCAAATGGTATCTTATGGCGCTGCTCGGATTTTCTATAGTGTTTATTAGACACTATTTATAATGTCTAAGAATATCCATATTAGTAGTGTTAAAATTAATTATCCACATAAGTAAAAAGTAGAGTTTTTAGTGATTATTCAATGATATCTAAGTAAGTTAAATTTAACTATTAATTTGTGTCACATTAGTGATTTTAACTAATAGTGTTAAATTTAATCAATAATTCAAATGATGGGTCAATCCCAATTTAATTAAAATAAAAAAAGAAATAATAACACGCAAAGTGTTAAGTTTATTGTTAACTTTAACAACAAAATTAACGACTTATTAAATTAAATGTTTTTAACAGCTACTTTTAACACTACTAATGTATGTTTTTTTTTAGTTATTAACTAACATCTCCACTAACAACCTACTTTAGCGTTACTAATGTAGATGCTCTAATGGACAATGTGGAAGTGGGGACTGGAAGATGATGACCCCACTCTCATGACCTTACTCTCTCAATGTGTCCAATCTCTGCTTGCCTCATTGTCCAATAGACATCATAGAATTTGAGAGGCGCTGATAGTTGTTATTCGTTGACACGGATGTAGACCTTTGTGAATCGTGACATCTTAAGTTTAGAGTTTTGCTATTAAGAAAGTCTTTATAAAATCTATTATTATCAAATAGAGTAAATATGCGAACTTGTCTCTAAAATTATTTTTCTTCAATTATACAATACACAGGGTAAGATGTACAAAGTGTGGCATATTAAATTCTTGACTAAAGTGAAGATTTTTTTGTGCTGTTTTTTAGGCGATTCCATCAAAGGCCAACTTCGTTCGAATAGCAATTCCAAGCGTAAAACATTGTCTACTTTGTGGGAAGCAGGAGACGGGAATGCATGTTATGTTTCAATGTGAATTTGCTCGAAGGGTATGAAAGGATGATGATCTATGAGATAATATCAAGAGATGCAAAAATCGGACAGATCCAACATTTTTACTTCTTTGCATACCCCCAAGGTTGTACTAATGAAACTCTTGCAAGAATTATGATTGATGCGTACTCTCTCTTTGAAGGGAAATAAATAGAGGAGTCCATTGACAGCCACGCTCCCCCCCCCCCCCCAAAAAAAAAAGTCTATTGTTTAAATTCAAATACGTGGAATTTTTATAGGGGCTCTCAAATCGCTGAGAATTCGAGATAATGTCAGCACCAATTAAGGAAAATGGGAAAAACCACGCTATGATGCCGTCATTAAATATAGAGAAGGTCATTTGGCAATTGGAAATGTTATTCGTGATGAAGAAGGCAAGGTGGCAATGGCTTGAGGCTTGGAAATGGAAGGCAACTAGAGATTCTTATAGTTGAAACTGCAGCGGATTTTTGTTGGCTAAAGAACAAGGGATGAGCATTCAATTTTTTGAGATTGATTCCCTGCAGTTAGCTGCGGCTTTAAGCTTGAACTTTACATTTCATCACTATGCTCTACTATTTTGTTTGACCAATAGATTGATGAAAGATTATAATTGTAATTCTTACGTTCAGGTTCCACGTCAAAAGAACATAGTTATCCACATTATTGTAACTTCATCATTGTCAATGTCACTTACATTACATGTACTTGAATTGATTATACATTTGTATGTCCATTTGACTTAAATCAATGGTCAACTCAAGCATCATATAATACTCCTTCCGTCTCAAAAAGATATTTTTCCTTCTCTTTTTTATCTGTCTCAAATTATGTTATTATTTTCCTAAATTAATTTTTTAGTTTTTCAATATATCATCTTTTATTATGCATAATAATCAATAACAAAGAACAACTAAAGTGAAATATTAAATAAATCAAATGGTATATTATGAAATATATTGTAAAATTATACATTTTCAATTATATTAAATGATGTTTTCTTAATCTATGTGAAAAATAAAAGGGGAATATATTTTTGGGATGGAGGGAGTATATATTTTCTCCTTGAAAAAAAAAGTCAAATATAGATTAAATGTTTGAAACTATTTATTCAAATTGAATTATAATGAGAAATTATAATGAGATGAAATGAGTATTGTAGATTTAATAAAAGTTTAAAATCATCATCATATTATATCATATCATATCATATATAATACAAGAGTTTTCAATTGGATTTGGATTTTCAATTGCAATTTTCTCGCTCATAATATTGCTAACATCATCGTGATGTTGTACAATTTTTCAAAATTCATTCCATAATTCCTCCGCTTCTAAAATCACAAAATTTTATCTTTATATAACTTTCAAATTTTCCTTCCTTAGAATCCTTAAATCTATAGAACCAAACCCCAAAAAATATCACTTTTCTATTATCACAATATATATTATTATTTATTATTATTTAGCGTCGTAAATTGTATGAAAATCATAAAGTTGAATTAAATTTTCTTAAAATCATGACAGTTTATATAAAAATTTTATGTATTGTATGAGTGTATTGATTATATATATTTGTGTATCGTGATGCGAATGTTAAAGAGCACGAGGCATTACATCTTAAATATTATTCTTTATTGTTGTTCCAATTGGATAAACTTTTTTAAAATTTTGCCTATAAAATTTTTACGTTGCTACTTGCTATGCATAAAACTCTAAATCTGTAAATTAAAAAAAAACCCTTTTTCTATTAGAGAAATTATAACTCAACCACTATTGATCTCCATGATCGAATTTCTTAATAAAAGTCTTCCGAATATAAAACAATTTAGATTTAGTGTAATTTTATCAATGTATAAGTTTTGTTAGCGCAAAGTTAACTCACTAACCTATATAATAATAAAAAAAAAGAAACTACTTTATTAAAATTAAATTTTTTTAAAAAATTGAAAAACTTATAAGCCTCAGTTTCGAGTTTTAAAAGTTAAATTTTTCTTATTTTGATATTCATCATGAGTTTTCAATAATTTATATTAGTTTATTAGTTTTTTATATTCCTTTTTTTATTTAAGTTTGCTCATTTCTTTATTTTTTTCAGCATTTATAAATAATTATGAGTTGTATAATTTTTTATTATTCACTATCAATGTAAATTTGACGACGAGTAACTGTTCAATTTCTTATAGATTAGTATTTTTTTTAAGAATTATTCTTCCTACTACTAAATTATTTGAAAATAAAGGCATTATAAACTAATTATCTGGTATTATCTCTATTTATTTATTTATTATTTATCTTTGTTTGATTTTTAAAATTTTCTTTTCAAAGTTCCTGATAATATGGAAATCAAAATTTATTTCAAAATAGTTTATATTATAAATGGAAACTTAGATTATAATAACTCAGAGCAAATCAACTGATTTATTTTCTTTTTTGTGCAATAAAAATCTATTTATCTGTATCACACCAACAGCTAAAGACACACATAATATAATTTTGTAATAATATATGACTAAATTTTATTTTCTTGAAATCTATGATCTAACTTGAAAATCTTTTTGACTAGTTTTTTTAATCCTTATTTCTATATCATTATGTTGCAATGATTATGTTGTAGAAGATGTAAAAAAAAATTTTTCTTAGTCTTTTTTCTCTATAAAAGTGAAGTTTTCAAAATATCGACTACATTCATATTGTTATTTCATTTTATTTAATTATTATATTGTGACTATTTATTGTTTTTTGCAATTTATGTAATGAATTTTTATATGAAATATTGGGAATTTATCTCGCCGTGCAGCGTATCGTTTGAATACTAATTTATCGATATTTTAATTTGACGAAAATAATAATGAATTTTAGAGAAAATTTTGTGAACAAAGAGATATGAAATCCACAAGAAGAAAATGTACTACACAAAATAATTACTCCCTTCATTTTAATTATTTGATATTATCAAAAGGAACTTTTTTAGAATGTTGCATATATATGGTCTCCATTTATATTAAAAGTTTAAGATCCATTGTATTTCTTTAAAAATATATCCATGTTTAATATTTTAATTATAACTATTAATTTTGAATTTTGCTCATAAAAAAAGTACGTCGGGAGAGTACATTCTCATGAGTATGAAAATTTTTATCTGAACAGGTATCCAGTAAATACATAAATGTACATGTCTGATACGTATTATTAAACTGTTAATTAATAATATGAAATAAGTTAGATGATTTGAAAGTGAAATATAATAAATCATTAATCTAGTATATAAGAGGGTAACTATTAATATAATATTAAAATTATATATTTATTGTTTTTGTTATGCAAATCCGATAACATGTCTTTATTCAATATTTTATAGGACGGGTCAAGATAAGTCCGGTTATGGGGCAAGGTGAAACGCCACCATGACCCACGAAAGGTCATTAATTTTCCTCTATTTCAATTAATGTTGTGTACCGCATTATTAATTGATGAACGTATAATAAATCAAAACCATTATTTAGAAGTTCTAAATATTAACTAATATAATAATATAATTATTTCAATTCGATAGAAAAATCATTTCAAAAAATAATATAATAACAAATAAAAATACACTGCTACAAATTTATAGGTCGATCGGTCAAATTGTCGTATCTAATAATTTCTATACATTTTTAGAATTAAATTTATTAAAAAAGAAAAAAAATACTTGGTGGGTCACTGCTCGATGGGGAGGGTCCAACCTGACTTGCCCTGGACTCACTGTGTGGTAGACAAGATTACTTCATAGCCTTCCCTTTGCTCTGATTAGGCGTCGCAGGTCAATCATGTAGGTCTCCACAAATTTATGGGTTGATATTTCAAGTTATTATCCGTAATTGCTTGACTGCTAATTATTATAACTTTATATAGGTTAGATATGTGAACTTACACGATGTATTTGGAGGATACCAGAATTATGAACTCAAGTATTTTACTATAAATATCGCTCAGTGAATTGTAATTCTCATATTATTTTATACAATACAACTGATATATTGTACTTTATTTATGATATGATGTCTACATTCAATGTTAATTTTGATATAAACGTACATTATAACTCTACTCGTATAACATACGGGTAAAAAAATATAGTTTATAGTTATAAATAAATAATAATCAAATCAGTGATAAGTAAAATATAATATTTTTAAATAAAGAGATTCAAACACCCCCTAAATTAAATGAATAAAAAAACGCTCAACTGCAACCTGACATTTATACTGTGCTAACAAAGATAAAAGTCCATCACACATGTAGAGACGATAGAGTCGATGAAAGAAAAGCAAAAGTGGGTACAAAAAATTTTACCAGCGCTAATCGCAAAAAGAGAAAAAAAAAAAAAAAAAAGGTGCAAGGGGAGAAAAGTTACGAGAAAAGCAACTTTTTTTTTTTTTTTTTTTAACTACTGAAAACATTTATAGTCCCAATAAGAGAAACTTTTATGTGTCACCCAAAACCCTCCAGAAAACCCTAGTTCTTGTGTTCCCCAATTCAGGATTCCCGCTATTAATTTTCCCCAAAATTTCCCACTCAAACCTGTTCTCCAACTGCTAATTCACTTTCTTGGTGGTCTGTCTTTCTTCACCTGAAAAATATGTTAACCTCCATTTTTCTGTTGTTCTTTATGGTGCTCCCGGTGCTTGCGGCCCAAACGACGTCGCACTTGAGCTCCGGCCCGCACATTGCAGACGTTAAAATTCTGTTGCCTCCCAAAATGACTCATCCGGTTGAGCATAGACTTCAAGGCAGTGATGGCTGCTTCAAATGGTACTAGAGATTGCATCCCCTGTTTCTTATCAAATTTTATGAGCGATCACTAATTCTGTTGTTTTCCAATTTTTGTACTTAGGTCGTGGGATCACCATGATATACTGTCTGTGGTGCCAGAGTATAATTCGAGCAGTTTTTGTTCTACGAGTGCTCAATTGAAATCAATTGCTCCTTATAGTGGTAGAAAGGAAACTGCTGTTTATGCCACTGATGTCAATACCGGAATGGTGATTCGTTGCAAGGTTTATATTGACATAATGTCGAGGATTAGGATATTCCATAACTCTGTCAAACTTGATCTGGACGGGCTCGCCACTCTCCGGGTGCGTGCCTTTGACATTGAAGGTATTTCTGATAACATTTACTAGTCTCATAATTTTTTCTCTGTTTTATGACATTTAGTCCGTAAAATATTTTATGTGGCAAGATTTGGCTTCCTGTGTGCATCATCACTGTCAAGTTTCTATGGTGGCTCGAAATGTGAAATTTTTTTGGCATTTACTTCATTAACTAGGATTCCACGCATGGGAAGAACTCTTATTAAATTACTACATAAAATATATTATAAAATTTCATTTATTGTGCTACACAAATTAAGACTTCATGAATGCAACATCATTTCTGAAACTGAAAATATGAAGATATAAGAAATAACCCACCATAATCTAATTACCTTCTTAATGCTCCCAAGTAATCAATTCCTGATATTTTTGCATCAAAAAAGGGAAATATAAAGATAAATTGTTATTATTTCACATGCATGGAACCATAATCACAACCTAGGTCATAAGTACTTCAGCCTATAACTAATCCAATAAATGAGAAGCAAAAATATCAATGCACCTTCAGTATGTAAGAACTGCTAGTTCCAGAAAAGAAACCAATTCTGTTTACTGTAGATATAAAGTAAAATAATGAAAACGCAAAATTCAACCAAATATACCCCCAAATAAGAGTACAATATATATATATATATATATATATATATAGATTATCCAAGCCTGGCAGAAAATGAAAAATACCAATGTCTAAAAAGATAAAATGGAAAACTGTTTCGTAAAAAGAAGACAAACTCTGTCAGCTAAATCAACCTCCTCAATGTTGGGGATGGCACTAAGGCCACTTGGAGCTGGATAGTCATCATCCATGGCACCACCATATCGCCACCAACACCCTGGTACATTTTCCAATGCTTGGGTTGCAGATGCTCTATAGGTCCTTCATTTTGTCCCCATACTCATCTGACTCTGAGAGCTGGTTGCCTTCAAGCCAAAGGATGGCCTGCTCAATAGCATTCTCAATCTTCTTCTTCTTAGCAGTAGGGAGCTTTGAGGCAATGTTCTCGCCGTTAAAAGTGTTCATCATGTTGTAAAGCAAAGTTCTCTAGTGGATTCTTTGCCGCAACTTTCTTGCGTTCATCATCCTCAAACTGGTATTTTTCATCTTCCTGTACCGTTTTCTTCGTAATCTCCTCCTTGGAAAGTCGACCTTTATCATTGGTAATATTGATGTCCTTCTACTGTCCTATGGTTTTGTCATCAGCAGAAACATTTAAGATACCCTTAGCATCAATGTTAATGCACACAGTAATCTGAGACTACCATGATCAATGTACAAAAATCCTGCAAAAAGAAATATTACTAAAACAATATAACTACAGAACATATTGATATGTTTAGAAAATAAATTATGGTAAACTGATCTAATGGAAGAAGCATGCACTCGTAATACAATTGTCCTGAAATAGAATGACAGCATTCTGAAGAAATCAAAAGGTTGTCTAGGTCTATACACATCGCTGCTAAAAAGTTGCTCTCCATTTCCTCCCACTACATTGCCTTTGAATAAGACAATTTGTTTCAACCCAACATATCTTCCATTTCCAACCTAATGGATGTACTGGCTATAAGTATTTTGAGATAAAATCCTTCATCTTATAAATATAATTTAAGTTATATCAAACAAAGCTCAATGCATGAACGTTATCAACTCAATGAAAATGAACATAATCATCTGCCAGGAGTGCCTATTAGCTTTTGTAGATAGCATTTCACTCACTCTACTGTCTATTCTCACTCAGCAAATCAATTGCCTAGTTTTAGGGATTTGAAATTGGTGGCTCCAACCGGGGGGGGGGGGGGCATCGGTGTAGCTAATAGTTATTTTCTAACAATGTAAGTTGAAATTGATTTATCTCATCAACTCAAAAATTAAATTATTAAGTAATATATTTTACATTAACTTGAGGGTCATTAAAATGAATTTTAGTGAACAAATAAACAAAATGGGAGTGTCCAGTTCCAATGGAAAAACACTAAAATCTACCTACAGAAGGTTTATAAGACTAAGTTGAGAAATTTGCATAAGATTTTTTGTATAAGATTATCTACATATATTAAAATACTATGAGATTGTTACTTCAAAAGGGGGGAAAAGATAACTATGAGATTGAATAATCCATGCTCGTGTTCACTCAAATTACTCATGAACATAGTGCAAGTAAAATGGAAATGAAACTTGATACTTGGTAAAGCTCTTTAATTTAATTTTAGGTTGAAGTCTTCAACAGATTCTATAACAATGTGAAATCTTTAAGCAAGGTTTTCATATTTTACAATCAACAATATTCTAAATCTAAAGGATGAACCCGATAAAAAATCATAATTGGTTACCGTGAAAACTCCTTTCATAGTGATTTGAGCAGTGGCAGTAGCATGGTTGCAGCTGGAGATGAGAGCTTTGGATCAGAGCTCTAGATCTCAAATGTTTTCACCTCACAACATTAGATAGAGCAAAAAGCCTTCAAATTAAAAGAGATAAAGAAAACACAAATGAAGCCTTGAAACTTAAATCCAATAAAAAATCACAGATGAAATGTTAAAACGCAAATCCAAATCCAACCTTAAAAGGGAACTGCTTGGATGAGATTCCAAAATTAAGGTTTACTAATTATTGAATTGGAGGGTAGAATATGCAACGAAAAATTTCAGAAATTAGATGGACTTTTTTCGAATATATTTGCAAACCATTGTTTATTTTCAAACCAGAAAAGAAATAAACTGTTCAGTAACTAAGAAAGATTACAGGCTTACATGTATATATACATACCAGCGCGGACGAATTATTACTGGAAATTAAGTGTCAGAATTCTGGAGTGAGTGTGAAAACGGATTGGGATTTGGGGGCTGAGCTTGAAATGGAGTGGATCGGTGAGTAGGATGGAGCTCGATTTGGGGGGTGAGGGTGAAAAAGGATTGGGTCCGTTTGCTGAATTGGGGAAAAGAGGCTGAAATGAGGTGGGCAGAGCAGGTAATTGAGATGGTGATATCATAGCTGACGTCAGGTAGAGTTAGGCGGGAATAATTTTCTTATGGTGCCAGAAAATCAATCTTAATTGTTCCGGACAACTCCCTTTATATATATATATATATATATATATATAGATTAAAAGTTCATCTCAGAGAATACCCAA
Source organism: Nyctanthes arbor-tristis (assembly GCA_963692815.1). Lineage (NCBI taxonomy): Eukaryota > Viridiplantae > Streptophyta > Magnoliopsida > Lamiales > Oleaceae > Nyctanthes > Nyctanthes arbor-tristis. The sequence goes on along the minus strand of CAVNYN010205055.1, from coordinate 29,744 downwards.
TTTATTTAGTAATAACTTTTTGCCCATGTGTTTCCTTTTGTGACATCATTTTGGTAATATTCTTTTGCCTTTTCGGTTGCTCTATTTCAGACAATGTGTTCTCATCATTAGTGGGATTACGGTTCATATGGCAACTAATGCCGGAAACTGATGGGTTGCCTCATCACCTTGCGCATGTTCCTCTCAGGGACTCTCCATTGAGTGACTGTGGTGGCTTGTGTGGTGACCTAGACATTCAGGTAAATCTTGAAGAAAGCGGTGTATTTTCTGACCTGTATGTGGTGAAAGGAACTGAAATTGGCCACGAAATCATCTCTGTTCATCTGTTGGAACCATCATTACATCACATGACAGATAAGATTGTCTTGACAGTAGCAGAAGCAATGTCTCTGGATCCTCCCTCACCTCTCTTTGTTCTAATTGGTGCTGTTGTGCGTTAAACTCTTAAGGTTATTCGTGCCAATATTTCTCAAGTGGTAAGCTTACCATCTCTATTTCATCGGTGGTCTGTTTTGAACTCTTCAGTTGCTCAAGTGGAGAGAGAGATGGGGGAAATCCATGCTTTGAACTTAGGAGTAACAACAGTTACAGTTGAAGATACCAGGGTTGCTGGGCACATACTGATGTCATCACTCCATGTTGTCATCCCAGACACTTTATTGTTGTTTATATCGCCTCTATCTCTTTCTGATACTAATAGTGAGGGGATAAGACCCATTCAATCTACGTCACGTTGGTATGTTATTTGCGGTAGACAGTATCTCATACATGTGAGGGTTCTAACGCCAGGACCTGTGGCAAAAGAAATTTATATAACAGAGAGTGACGATATTAAGTTGCATGATGATCAGGATGAGTTTTGGGATATTCTTCCTGTTTCAGATGATACTACTCTTGGATGGAGCTATAGAATTTTGCAAGCAAATTCATATGGACTGGGAAAACTGACGGCTACCTTGAGTTACAGTGGTGGACAAGACACAAGAAAAGAGGTTCTGAAGATTGTTCAAGAAGTCATGGTCTGTGATCCAGTGAAGTTTAGTATGGAAGAAAGGGCTGGTCTCTCTGGTGCAATTCTTCTCCCCTGGGTCTCTGGGGTCCACCAGGATCTAGAGCTAAAGGCAACAGGGGGTTGTGCAATGTCATCCAGTGACTATAAATGGTTTTCTTCGGACATGGCTGTTGTGTCTGTATCTGCTTCTGGGATTGTTGAGGCAAAAAAACCTGGAAAAGTAACTATCAAGGTAGTTTCCATATTTGATTCATTGAACTACGATGAAATTGATATTGAAGTTTCCGTCCCCTCTACAATGGTTATGCTTCCTAACTTTCCTGTTGAGACTCTTGTTGGATCATATCTTCAAGCATCTGTAACGCTACAAGCAGCAGGTGGCTCATATTTCTATACATGTGATGCTTTCAGGTCCTCCATAAGATGGAAAACTGAAAGTGAATATTTCTCAATTGTCAATACAACAGTAGAATCATTTTTCTATAACAAGAAAGATGCCATTGAGATCAGTGCCTCATCATATGGCCCTTCATGTGCTGGAACGCTAGTATATGCTTCTAACTCTGGTCGCACTTTACTACATGCAATACTGACTCAAGAATATCAACAACTTGATCATGTTAGTAGTGGATCAATCATTTTAAAAGCATCCTCGCATATTGGAGCATATTTACCTCTAATCGTACACCAGGTCAGTGACGGAAACCAGTTTGGTGGATACTCATTTGATTTAAGTCGCCCTGACCCGCAGTATCAATTGAGGAACTTGGATTCTTTGTATCTCTCTCCTAGCACTGACTTGGATGTGATGCTTCAAGGTGGACCAGAACCATGGGATCAGAATGTTGAATTCATTGAAGTTGTGGAAGCTTTAGATGAAGAGAATTCTTATGTGAGAGACACAGTTTTAATTCATCGACTGTCAGATGGCAGCAGTGGTGCTTACAGAATAGAATGCCAAAGTTTGGGAAGCTTTAAACTTAAATTCATGCGTGGTAATATGATTGGGGCTGGCCATCACTTGCCTGCCGTTGCAGAAGTGCACTTGCTGCTTATGTGTAGCTTTCCGTCTTCCATTGTGGTAATAGCAGATGTAGCAGTGAATTTGCCTGAAGTTATCGAGTCTGCAGTTCAGGCTGAACACAGGCCTGGACGAATTCAAGCCACTCCAATCACCGTAGCAAATGGGCGCAGAATACGTGTATCAGCTGTTGGTATCAGTAATTCTGGAAAAGCTTTTGCAAATTCGTCCTCTCTCAGTTTGAGATGGGAACTCTCTGGATGTGAGCGATCTGGCATATATGGATGATGTCTACAGTTCGTCAGCAACCAAGTCCTATTGGGAGAAGTTTTTGGTCTTGCAAAATACATCAGGACTATGTGCCATTCGAGCTACTATTAGTGGGTTCATTGATTCTCTTGGCTTTCTTGAGTTTGCTAAAATGTTTGAAGGTTCTACAAGTGCTCTTACAGATGCCATACGGTTGCAGCTTGTTTCTTCTCTTAGAATCAATCCAGAACTTTGCTTCTTGTTTTCAGTGCTGATGCCAGGATGAATCTCTCAATCACTGGAGGGAGTGGTTTCTTGGAGGCTAGGGTAAACGATACTGAAATTCTGGAAGTAATACAACCTCCATCAGCTTTCAATGGTTTACAGCTTACACTGGCTCCCAAAAGCTTGGGGCCTGTTCTTGTGACTGTTCATGATGTTGGGGTTGCACCTCCACTTGCTGCATATCCTCTGGTCGAAGTTGCTGATGTGGACTGGATTGAGATTAAAATAGCATCAGAGGTGAGCCTTATTGAAGGAAGCTTGCAGTCTATCAGTTTTGCAGCTGGGATTTGTGATGGTAGGACTTTTGAGCCTTCCCAGTACATGTTCATGAAAGTTCGTGTTCATATTGAAGATCGTATAATTGACTTTGTGGACAGCACTATTGATGGATATCTCAACAGCCAGAATTTCACCATACATGCTACACATCTTGGGGTGACAACCATCTATCTTAGCACAATAAATCACTCTGGGCATGAAATATTAAGCGAGCCAGTTAAGGTGGAAGTTTATGCTGCACCAAGAATGCATCCTAGCAATATATTCTTGGTACCAGGTGCATCTTATATGCTTACAGTGAGAGGAGGCCCAAAAATTGGTTCATACGTTGAGTATGCTAGCATGGATGATGAAACTGCAAAAATCCACAAGTCATCAGGACTTTTATCTGCAATATCACTGGGAAACACTACATTGATTGCTAGGATATATGGTAATGGTGACATCATGCTTTGTCAAGCATATGGCAAGGTTAATGTAGGGATCCCATCTTCAGCTTTGTTGAAAGTTCAAAGCAAGCAAGTCGCCGTTGGCCGCCGAATGCCTATATATCCTTCTTTATCTGAAGGAAATTTATTTTCCTTTTATGAGCTCTGTAAAGATTTCAAATGGCGGGTAGAGGATGAAGACATTTTGAGTTTTCAAGTGGAAACAAGCATACATGATAAGGAGCATAAACAAATTAGTTCTACAGATTACTTGGATGAAAAGGATTATAATTTTATTCAGATGCTATATGGAAGATCTGCTGGGAAGACAAATGTTACGGTTTCTTTCTTTTGTGATTTTGCATCTTCGAAGTCAAGGTCTTACAGTGCATCTACATTATTGAGGGTGGTCTCAGATCTTCCCCTTTCTCTAGGATCACCAATTACTTGGATTCTCCCTCCTTACTATACCTCTTCAGATCTTTTGCCTTTAACTTCACAGATCTATCATAAGGGGGATGCTCCAGTTCTTAAAGGTACAGTAACTTATTCACTGTTGGGACAATGCAGTAACCGGAAAACTGGGGAGTTACAAGAAGATGCTATTATTGTTGATGGGGCTAAAATTAGAACGAAGGAAAGTGACAATCTTGCATGTATTCAAGCCGAAGACCACTTGACTGGAAGAACTGATGTCGCCTGTTGTGTTAGGGTAGCTGAGGTAGCTCAAGTAAGAATTATGACAGATGAATTTCCAATTCACAAACTAGCTCTTGGTGCTGAAGTTTATCTTCCCATTAAATATCATGATATTCTTGGAAATCCTTTTCAAGAGGCTTGCAACATCACACTTTTTGAAACTGAAACTAATTACCCTGATGTTGTCTCCATTTATGTGCACAACAATGATGGGTATGTACATCTTAAGGCAAGAAACCATGGGATAGCTCTGGTGCGAATAGCCTTCAACGGCAATTCTCAGAATGCAGAAGATTATGCAATGATTTCTGTTGGTCCTAGGCTGTATCCTCAAGATCGGAAGAGCACAAGGACCGCGAATTAAGTTTGGTGTAGAAGGTTTGGGTGATCTATCATTGGGCCACTGGTCAAGTACGAATGGAAGCATTGTATCCATTGACAAGAAATCTGGTCAAGCTGAAGCCATCTGGGAAGGTACTACTCGAGTTCAGTTTCATAGTCCAAGTTATGACCTTCAAACTTCTGTTACTGTGCTGAAGGGGAATACAGTGTTGGTTGATGCTCCAAAGGGAACCCTTACAAATGTGCCATTTCCAACAAAAGGATACGGATTCTCTGTAAAATTTAGTGATGTCCATAAACCACATCATGAATCTTCCAGGGATAGTCCTGAATTCTTGTTTGACTGTTCAGTGGACCCGTCTTATGTTGGATATGCACAACCATGGAGGGATCTTGACACGGGGAATTTATATTGCCTCTTCTTTCCGTATCCTCCTGAACGTTTGGTGCATTCTGCTCCTAAGTCCAGAGATATGAACCAGGATATATATTTGACCATTAATGCTTCACTCAGCGGAGACAGACGTGTTTCTGGTTCTGCATCTGCTCTCTTTATAGGAGGGTTCACCATACTTGAAATGGAAAAGAACTTGGTGCATTTAAATCTGACAGAAGGCTCCAAGAAGGGTGTAATTACCATTATTGGAAACACGGATGTTAAAATCAACTGGCGCAACAAGGAGCAGTTATCGGTTAGATCTGTCCACGGAGAAGATTATGGGGTCAGATGGCAGGCTGTGTATGAGGTTGAAGTTCATGGAGCTGAGAGTCTCAAAGATCAATTGGTTATCTCACTTCCAGCCACTGGTCAAAAAGTTAATGTCAGTTATGAACCCAAAGAGAGAACAGGATCATCAACCTTGGCTAATAATCTCACATTATTGGTTAGTTTGGGTTTGTTCTTGCTTTTAATTCTAACAGTAATCGCTATCATATGTTACCTTGACAGACCAGAAAGGCCACGACGAAATGTTGTCCGTGAGAGTCCAACTGTAGCAGCACCTGTCACGCCTGAACGCAGTGCCCCATCTATTGTCAATGAACAGTCTCCCAGGACTCCACAACCTTTCCTCGACTATGTTAGGAGGACAATAGATGAGACACCTTACTACAGGCAAGACTTTAGGAGGAGAGTCAATCCTCAGAATACATTTTAGCTTTGTGGATAGGCGAATTTTTCCCCTTGTGTTCGGGTCATTCCTCATGAGAGTTTCTAGACCCAGACAAAAGGTGGTGTTTGATTTTTACGAGCTACTGTTTTATCTAATAGTATATGTACAATAGCAATGTAATGTGTTGTTATTCAGTTTCTCTTTTGCAGGTGGTTAAAGTCCTTTTCTTTTAATGGACAAAAAGCTGTTGTAGCTTGGGTATAATAGCTGATTTAGATTTTCTGCAGTACATTAAATGTACATGATAATGGTGTTTGGATACTCTTCAAGCGTAGCTATATTAGCTTGAGGTCCTTAAAACAATATATGCAAATCCTAACAGGGGAACTGGTGGATATACAACCCGAGTTCATTGCGGCATTTCAATCTGTTGAAATATTTCTAATTTCTTCTTTGTAGCATCATCATGATTCTAAAATCACGTTAATGAAGTATTTTCTTGTACGTTGTAGCCATTAATATGTGTAAAGTTGGCTTTGTTTATTTTTCAATTGCTCATGTTTGTCATCTGTTCATTTTCTCACTTTATCGTTTGTGGCTTTTATTTATAGAATTTTGAACTCGACCAGACTAAACAATATAGCCAGGAATCTTATGCTGATGTTGTTCCCATTGGAAAAAGTACTGGGATGTTCTTGTCTTGCAGGTCCAGATTGTCGGAGTACCTTGGCAAAGAGGTACGTCAGTTAAAGGTTCTGCAGCAGTAAAGCAGATACAGAGGTATGTCAGTTGAAACCGCACCCCACCCCCCGGGGGGGTGGGGACACAAAAAAAAAAAAAAAAAAAAGAGGGGCTTCCAAGCTGCCGTTTGTTCAGTTGCCTAAGGTGTCATGTTACACCTTTTTAGGATAAGGGAGAAGTGCAGCAACATACACAAAAAGGCTGGTGCTAATGATGTGGTGGACTAAAACTGTGAGTTCTTTTCATTCTTCTTCATTCTCTTGCATTCAGTTGCCGCATGATGGAGATTTTTGTTGAGCGGTTCAACGTAGTTGTATAAAGTATACCAGCAGGTCAAGCTAGGGGGCACTAATATTTTGTTATTATCTTGTTCTCCGTAGTCTTAGTTTAACGTGTTCTGTCTTTTCCCATGAGGTTCCCTTGGGAATGAATGACGAGTTTGGTTCTAGAAGTTAGAAAGTATTGGACAGTTCTCATATTGTGCATGGTTCTTTTCTCGATTGTTGGATTTTTCCCTGAAATTCCTATACCAGTTGGTTTTTGCAAGCATGATAATTGGTTCAAGAAATTCGGAAGTATTGGACAGTTCTAATCCGTGTATTTCAATTCTGATAAATGATCCATCTTCCAAGGATTTGCGTGTGTTTCTTGCTCCATGGTTGCGTCTTTCGTACAGTTAACATTTTTAAAGTGGATGTGGCTACACAATGGACTTGTTTTACTTGTAGCATTGTGGGCAATCCCTTATTGCTTAATGTTTACTCTCTAGGTTCGAGTCACATTTCCCCATGGATCCTCTTTAAGGCGGTCCTCGCGTTGCACTCTCAAATAAATAAATAATAATTCAAGTTAGCTACATCCATTTATTTTATTTATAACAGAGATTAAGGTGCAAATATATAAATTTCTCTCTAGCATTAGGATAAAATTGCTGAGGAAAATGGGTTTTTATTTTATCAAAATAATCAATCTCCGTAGTTGGCTTCTAATATATATATAAAATGAAATAAATAAACAAATAGTGGGAATAACAGAAATAAAATTTTCACTTTTTGATGTTTTTACCTAATTGAAAATGATTATAATTTATAGTTCCGGTACTAGTTTGTCAAATTGATAGTGTGTGCAAGTCTCCTCAACTGGTTTATTGAAATGCAAATTAGATGTTCTAATTTGCGTAAAACGGACTGTAGTATGTCCACCGTGCATTCATTTGCGCAAGTTTCATCATTTAAAGTGATGTTATAGTTTGTCTAAAATATATATATATATTGTGGGAAGTCTAATTTGCAAAATGACTGATGCAATTTGTACACTTATGAGAAAGTTGGTCTCAAAATTTTCAAAATACATTTCTAATTTCTAGCAATTCAATTTATCATCTCTTAAACTCACTATTGAACCTAACAATTAAGAAAATGGCTGTCCCGGAAAATAAAACATTTTAGTCGTTATTGGGGGCAAATGTAAATATTTCTGAAACCTTTAAGTTTCTAAAACTAATGCACCATAATATAGGGAGTAAGAGTAAAATTCGCCCTCCAAAAAAAAAGGGGGAAAGAAAAAGAAAAAAGGGCGGAAAATGGAAAAACTGTCTCGTGCCGACCAAAATCAGACGGCCCCGAATCCACCCCTCTAGGGTTTCCAATTTGAGAGCAACATTCCATAATCCTAAAACCTTCTTTCCCTCTCTCTCTCTTCCTCGTCAGGTGGACACTCTCCTGTACCGGACTTAATGGAAGAGCAGCAGAATGGAACTGTAATAGACTCCGCGGTTGACAGAGAACCTAACGACATTAGAACTCCGGAACCCGTGAACTTCGGAAGCTCAAATGCTCACATCGGAGATGGAGCTAGTCCCGGGTAAATTTTCTTTTATTTATTTATTCTTTTTTTTTTTTAACTTAATGGAGAATGTCCATCAACGATCCTATCAATGGGTTTTTTTTTTTTTTTTAAATTGGTGTAGAAAAATCTTTATTGGGGGACTTGCTCGAGAAACGACTTCTGGTAATTGCATTTTATGCTGCATTCATTTTAATTTTCTACTTTCAATTTTTTTTTTAATGAGTTCTGATTTTGATTATTATTAATGTAGCACAATTCGTCAAGTATTTTGGTAAATACGGCGAAATTACAGATTCTGTCATAATGAAGGACAGGAAATCTGGTCAGCCCCGTGGGTTCGGATTTGTGACCTATGCAGACCCCTCAGTGGTTGATAAAGTAATTGAGGAGACTCACATTATTAATGGAAAACAAGTAGGTATATTTTTGAATGTGAATGATATTATTTCAGCATGTCTGGCTTAAGCTTAGAAAAGTTTATTTAAAGTAAAAATGACCGAATGTCTTCATTGTTGATAGTTGGAAATGACAAATGAGTAAACTAGTTAAGTAAGAAACATCTTTGATACGAAAGTAGCGGTCATTTGTTATGAATTATGCTTTGTAACACAGTGGTGCTGCAATATGAGTCTAGGGTATCATGCAATTAATGGGACATCTTAATGTGACTCATCATTCTTACTTTTAAGGTGATTTATCAATCAATGACACTTGATGCCACCTAGACTGGATATTGTGCAAGTTGATGCCAGATAGGATTACTCTGTAGGGGAAAAAATGCTTTGTTTCAGTTCTTCAAGCTCAATTGTTATCTTTAATTTGTGTTCGCAAAATGTTTTAAGGTAGAAATCAAGAGGACGATACCAAGGGGATCCATGGGCTCCAAAGACTTCAAGACCAAGAAAATATTTGTGGGTGGTATCCCAACAACTGTGGGTGAAGGTAATCTAGCATTATCCCAACAGCATTGAATTTTACAATTTTTTTCCCCGGAGAGAAAGGATTTTACAATTTTGAAAATATACTCTTTGCAATTGCAAATTGAGTTATTCTGATTTATTTGAACTATGGATGTATCAGATGAGTTCAAAGACTTCTTTTCAAAGTTCGGAGAAGTTAAGGAGCACCAGATAATGAGAGATCATTCTAGTGGTCGTTCTCGTGGATTTGGATTTATTACATTTGAGACTGAGCAGTCTGTTGAGGATCTCTTGGCAAATGGCAATAGGCTTGAGTTTGCAGGAGCTCAGGTTTGTGGATGCTCTTTGTACATCTTGATGGTGAAATTATATGATTTATTATAGGTAATGGATAATAACGTTTATATTTTATTTCTTGAGTTGGTAAGAGCATCCACATTGGTGTTGTTAAAATTTAATTATCCACATAAGCAAAAAGTGCATTTTAAATTGTTGTTAAATGCCACACATGCAAGTTAAATTTAACAAATATTAAAGTGTCACATTGGTTGTGTTAAACAAAGTCACTAAAATCTACCCCATTATTTTCAAAAGTTATTGGTCAAACTTTATTAAATAAATAAAAAAAGAATTTTTTGAAAACACTAAATTCTAGCAAAATGTTGAAATTGTTGTTAAAGCTAAAAACAAAGTTAACAACTTACCAAAAGGGTTCTTTTAACAACTTCTTTAACATTACCAATGTAGGTACTTTTTTAAATTGTTAACTAACTACTTCACTAACAACCTAATTTAACACTACCAATGTGGATGCTTTAATACATGACATTTGTTTATACAGTTGTTGAAGATATCATCTTAGGAAAAATTACTTTCTTAGGTCTCAGAAGTCATAGTATAGGCTATTTGTTTTGTTAAAAATGGATTTGGATTGAAGATTATCTCCCACTTGCTCCATTTATGTGTTGGTGTTCTTTCTTCAACAGGTTTTTTTATGCAATTATTTTTATCACAGTCCTCTTAAGTATCTTGACGTTTTCTTGGTTTTTGACATCAATATTAGTGCTCAGCAGCTTGAGTATATTATTGAATTTCCTTATCGTTAAATTTTATTTCATCAAAATATTCTTTTAGTTTATAGTCTTCTTACATGGTTTCTCGGCTTTGCTAATACATGAGAGTTCAATGACTTACTGCCAAAGGACAAATTCTTAATATCAACTAAGCATGCCATGAAATTCTAGGAGTAAAAAACATGGTTGGCTAAACATTTAAAGAAATGTAGAAAAAGCTTTTGGGCTAAACATTATCCCAAGAAATATAACTTCTGGAGAAGGTAAAAAATGCATCACAAATGGAAAGAAGTCACTTATTGGCTGCTTACACATATCTGTGGCTGAGATTATATAAAGTTAACCTTTTAAGCATGTATAATTCTTCCAGGCTTTGGCAAACATGCCTTTATTATTCTCTTCATTCTGAAGTAAGTATATTTTATTTCTATTTATTTATGTAGGTGGAGATCAAGAAGGCAGAACCAAAGAAGCCAAACCCTGCACCACAACCACCTAAGCGTCCGAGTAGCTCTAGAGCTGCATTTAATGGTGGACTTAATGATTCTTATGGTGCGTTTGGTGGTGGTGGTGGCGGCTTTGTTGGTCGTGGTTTTGGTGCTGGTTCGTATGGATCAGGTGGAGCTTATGGAGGCAGAACTGGTGCCTACAGCGGATATGGTGGTAGTGAATTTGGTGGGTATGGTGGATATGGTGGTGGCAGTTATGAAAATTTTAGAGGAGATCCCTCGTCTGGATACCCTGGCCGCTATGGGGGAGGCTATGGTCGAGGCTTTGATATGGGTAGTGAATACAGCGGCCCAGGGGAAAGTTATTCCGGGTATGGTGGTGCATCCAGTGGATATGCCAGCAGTGGTGGTGGATATGTCGGAGCACCCGGTCAATATGGCGGTGGGGCTGGTGGATATGGAGGTGGGTATGGAGGTAGCAGCGGAGGCTCACTTTATGGAAGTAGAGGAGGCTATGGAGGTGCTGGGAGCACAAGGTATCATCCCTATGGAAGGTAGGGAATGTTGGAAATCCTAAAAATGGAGTTAAAAAGGTAATCTGGACAATTTTCTCCAAAGAGAGATTCAGTGAACAAGGGATTTTGTAATTTTAATTCGTATTTTTATATATATTTTTTAAACTTTTTGTAAATGTATTATTATTACAAATATAACAATCTTTTCCAAGCCCTTTTGTTTTGCTGGTTAGGAACTGAACATCATGCTTTTTCTGTTTTTCAATACATTGTTTCTTCGGAAATTCTTAAAGCCGCATCATCCTCTGTGAGACTCTGACAGCACTTGACAATTCTATGCAGTTATGCTCCCATCTATATGAATTGAGTTTGAGTTCGGAACCTTGCAAAACAATTCGACAAGCTCACACACGTCCACGGCTTCCATTTGGAAACCAATGTTTGATTAGAAGTGGAGGGGCAGAACCAATTTTAAGAACAACGATAAAATAAGCCTTGGTTGACGCATTTGCAGTTTGATCCTCAATCTGGCAATGGAGCAGTTCAATCTCGCCACCCTTTTTAAATAGTGTTGTAGAATGTGTAGATGATGTTTATTTGTATAAGTCTAGAAGAGAGAGTCATGTTCTAGAGCCACGGGGTGTCTCAAAACCTGGCTTATGCATCGTCTAGGGAGATGTGGGAATGATGATGAATAATTGATACGAAAATGGAGTACAAGAGAGAAAAATGTGATTTTTTTTAAAGAGGGGCAAATGTTAGAAAAATAGTGTAGATCTTTCTCAAGAAAAAGGAAAGTGAGGAATATGGGATCTTCTCTCTCTCTCTCCCCCCAATAGAACGTCTAAAAATTGCGCGGTTAAGATAAAAATAGAAGACACGTGGACTCACAAAAAAATTAATGTCATTTTATTTCTTTTTGGACATGGAACATTTGAGCGTATAATCCCATCTTCTACCCAATTTGATGACCGGATGATAGACAAGTGTGGTAGCTTGAAGCCTGAAGGTGGAATCTTTTCTTTTCCTTTCCTTCCTTTTTCATTTCTAGATCGGAAGAGCACACGATTTTGAGGACCTTTATCAAAATTTATCCTGAAAGTTTTGCGTAAAATTAAATAAATGACAATAGATAAATGATATTTTAAAGGACTGAAACGGGATTAATATTTATTGAGTTTCTTAACAAAACATGAAATATGAAAAGTAATTGGTAAGATAAAAATGATCTTAATTTATTTCAACGTAAAAATTTTACGTCTATTTTGTTTGATACTATACAAAAAATATATATATATTCTTTTACACTCAGTCTAACTTGCTGCACTAAACTTGCTATAAAAGTCGGTTGATGTTAGTTCCTTCTTCTTTTGACGAAGCCCTTTCAACGAAATGGCCCCTTTCTTGAAGAAATAGAACAACATTTGAAGAAGAGGACTAAAGTACTACTTCGCAATTTGTTTGGGAGGTACATAGAAAAAGATTAAAGAAGGATAAATGATTTGTTTAAGCATGTTTTGGTTGCTTAGCGACAAAAGCGGGCCACTAACAAAAGTAGCATGTCTCTTTATGCCCAACACATTTCAACACGCCAGCGCAAAATCTTCTCATCTCGTGCTGGAGCTCTTGGATGGACTATAAAAATGCAATTTTGCCTCAGCTTATAAGTCAAAATTAATTTTAAAAAATAAGTAGCTTTTTTTAAATATACTAATATGTAATTACATAAGTCTCTTTTCTATTTTACGTTAAAAAATACTTATTCTGATAACTTATATTGTCAATTAATTACGTTGTTAGAATAGTTTATGTAAATTTAGCCAACGGGGTTTACATATCATACTTCTTGACTCACCAAATCACTAAATTGTGATATGATCACTTCATTGTATGTGAATAAAATTTGATATATATCACGAATGAACAAAACTATGATAATTATTTTTATTTATTTTCAAATCAATTATGTACTGGGGCCATTTTGGATGCTAGTCGAGATCGATTCGTGGGATACTGCTAGTAGACAAAACCTAATTTCACTGGCAAATCCGAAAATCTCTCTTCATTTCCACATCATTCGTCGAGATTTTCATGTATAATATTATTCACTTTTTTGGTGTAATTAAAGAATTAAATAAATTATAAATTATTTCATAGCTTCTTTTTATACATAATTACGCTAATTTGTGGATACATAAGTCATCCAAGTTCTTGAATTTTTAGTTCTCCTCTTAATAATATATAAAGCACGTATGATTGTATTTTCAGACATGTAAAAGAACATCTGAAACATGTCATGTTCTTCTAATGAAAGGCTACATTTATATAGTTTTGTGGACGATAAAATTATTTACAAATGACTTTTAATATTTCTTTCACCATTCAACTTATATATGGCGTGTCTCAATATTTCTTTCAATATTTTTTAAGAGATTATGTAATGTGTTAAAAAAATTTTCGATGGCCTAATTGATAAACAAATTATTTTGATGGGAGGGACGCCAAGAGGCGATCCACATGGCAGAGGTCCCTTTCTCGTGGGTGCATGTGACACCTCCCTGTTTTCATCATTCCATTTATGAAAATTTTATTTTACTTAAAGCCCGGTAAGTTGTTATACGTGTGTGTCATCTCACCCTTAGAACAAAATTAATATTGGAGAAAAAAATTAAGAGGAAAAAATTAGAGGAAAAAAATCTATTTTCAAATAATGTATAGGGAAGAAAGTATGGAGAAATATATGAATTGGACACGTGACGATATTTTATTATATTAGAAGAGGAATGAGAGTGGTGAAAAATAGTATTTTATTGGATTGAGGGAAAATGGGAGAGGGGGAAAAAACCCAAATGAGGGGCCAAATCATTTGGGTTTTTCCCCCCCAAAATGATTTTTTTCCCTTTCCATTTCATACATAATTTGATTTTGTTGGGGGAAAAAACTCAAATTTGAGGTTTTTTCCCAACACTATCCATGCTCTTATCTATGAAATCCAAATTTAATGTGTCATATATGCATGCACTGTAACATCCCGCGAGATTTAAGGGTTGTTATATTTGACGATGATGGAATAATTGCTTATGTTACATTAAAAGATTTCAAGATTTGTACTCCAATAGTATAAAAAAAATAAAGCAGGTTGTAATTGACAAAAATAGAAGTGTGGTGACTAAATTATAAGACGGCACAAAGTACAATGACTTCTTGAACAATAAACGTATGAACCTCATAGCGCCACATCATACATGATGCCACATCACGCCAAATGTCGCCTTGTGATTGACGGAACTCAAATGAGAATTAAAAACGGTTAAGTTCCACTATTATAAAAGGGCTATTTAGTCTCCAGAGTCTCCCAAGCCCTCTCAACACCTCATATCTCCTCTCTTTCATCTTAAATTCATTTAAGGCCAAGAAATGAGAAAGAATGACCCTTAAAACCCTCCAAAACATTACCCCCGTAATTTAAAAAAGGTCATTATTATGTATAGAAACATTGTAACCTAAAGAATAGCTTTGATAAAGGAGTTTCAAGGCTTTAATAACACTTTTCTGCGTGAGAATTATTCAAGGAATGTTTGGGTAATTTTGAGGTGAGTAACACGTGTATTGGTTATATCTCTTCTATCATTTGGCTCTCTTCTTCTCTTGTGTCTTTGATCTTTCTCTTTTGAAATATGTGTCTTCTTTTAATTGTATTTGATTTTTGATGATTGACGGTGCACCATTGCTTTAGATAAATGATTGTTCCTTACTCTTGGGTATATCTAGTGGCGCTATCTACCCGTCTTGAATTGTATTTGTATTATTTTATGGTACTATGACCTTGCTGTGTGATCTTGGTCATTTATACTATTTATATCGTATGACTTACGGGTAGAGGTTAAACTAGTTATGTGCCTGAACTTTGTGCCTTTGTACCTTTGTCATTTGATGATCTTTCTTACAATGTTTTGCATGGGCCAATGCATGTTGTTATTCACTCGATACTTTGTACTCACATTCTCTCTTCTACAATCCTGTAGGTATTGAATAACTAGCTTTGTAGCTGGATCCTCTCAAAGGTAGAGAAGATACATGTATGTGATCGAGATTTCAGTGCGTGGCTGATGTTTCGTTGTGAGTAGCCTACAATATATTTAATTATCAGAGTACACAACGAAAGCGCCTCAACATGTTTGAATGGTATTTGTAAGGTTTCGCCTTCAATTTTAAATAGAGATATATATTTAAATGCTTTCACTATTGTTAAAATTGAGAGGGTGACATGCACACAAACATATGTTGGAAATAACCGTATAGTTTCTGTTCTGACCAAATATCTGTGGTCTCAAAACTTGTTATATACGAGAAATATTTAGATCGAACGCGTTCATAGTATATTTAGTCTCGTTGAACTATTTCCGGATGAATAATAAATTATAACTTAAATGTGACACCTTGAAACTATATAATTTGAATAATGAGTGAGTATTTCATATCTCAGGTCGAAAAATAATTTGTTAAATGACCTTTCTAATTAAATTTGCACTATGACTAATTAAGTGAATTAATTAGTTATCATTTTAAATTAATTTGTCGTTTTAGGATTAATTAAGTAATTAATTATTTGAATGGGCGCAAAGTGACTATTTGAAGGGAAATTAATGCCCTCTCTGACTAACGGTTGGTAATTCCAATTGTCGTGTCTGTTTATTGACACATTTTGACATATTATTTATAGACCCCTACACTTGTGCATTTTTTATTTAATATTACATTTAACTTTTCTTTTTCAAAATTAATAAAGTGAATTTGTAACATTTATCACTTCGCCGTGTCTTATGATTCGAAGTGCTTTTACCGTAAGACGTTCGCTGTTGTATCTTAAGAGACTATTGTCAGTCAACTGTAAGCACCTAGGTGAGACAAAAATGTCTTAAAGACTTAGAGTTTAACTGTAGCCTCAGCTTTTTTCATTCTAATTTCTGCATTATTTCTTATATTCGATTGAAGTAAATTTGCGGTTTAGTTTTGAAAATAATTTACACCATTCTTCATTTACTTTTTCCTAACAACATAAATAACCAACTTGCGTGCAGTAAAAAAAATTTCGTACATCAGTATGGTTACTTTAATCTCATGTGAATTATTAAAAATTTTGTAGTGTTTGGAGTAATTGAGTGTCATAAACGCCATTCACCTATTTAAGTATTAAGCAATTGTCCGAGATATGAATTTTTCATTTTAACACCATGACATTGATACGATGATGTGGTTGCACGTATGCATGGCAGGTGCACGTGCATACGTGCAACCACATTACCGATATGAGTGTCACCATGGTAACAATAATGTTGTTAGAGAATTATGTATGTGAGATATTTATTTATTTATTTTAAATATAAGTGGAAGATATGAGACAAAAAATGATTTCCCGCCAGATGTACATATAGTAGGAGATTATTGGAAAACTCACATATGGGTTGTCCACAGCCCAGTCAAGTCTAATAAACGTATAATGGGAGATCGGAACTGCTAAAAAATTAGAGGAAGAGATGTGTGTGGTTCGACGTTCAACCCAAGTCTCCTACTTAAAAATTCAAGCATCCAGCCACTGTATTTGATTTTTGGTTCTTGTTAATTTTTTTTTTTTTTAACTTGTCTCGACTTCCAGAGACCAAGAGCTAAAAAAAAAAAAGATTTGAGCAAATTCTTGTTTCCCACCTCTTATGTAATTATTAAAATTGAGTTTAAATAATGTTTTCATTTATTTATGAATCTTTCTCTTCATCATCTGAAACGTTTAAACTTTAATATGCATAATTTCTACAAGCTCAGACCAAATAGCATTGAGATCCAATTAATCTGAATGGTCCCCTCTCTCATGTCTAATAAAGGCAATGTTGAAGAATTAGATTCAAAAATTATTTAGGTACTATATTTCACATAAATAGAAATAAACCGTTATAGTAACGTATATAAACAATAATGGAAGTTAATAAAGAGAGTAGAAAATCAGCTGCCCTTTTTTTCCCCGAGTCAAATTGTTCTGGAAATATGAGACTGTGGTTTGAAAACATAAAATCTTTATCAATTTCCAAAGTTCACATCACACATTTCCTTGTCAAATCTTAACAAGAAACTGTTACAGAAAGAATAATGTTATTTTTCATTTATCTAGTCTCTAGTCTAACTGTCATTTTCTCATTAGTCGTTAAATGAATTAATGCTCCCAAATATTTAGGCATATCCACACATCATCCAACGTAGTGATGCTAACTACATTGGAGACCAATTTAGATAAATAGCATAACTCTTTTAGAAAAATATGCTCCAAAATTCCAACAGAGGAGTCGTAAAGATTGGAGACTTCAGTAAAATAAACATCAGATGTCATATTATAGTTAGCATGAGAGAAATTATATATACAAATAGTAGAAGTAGTAATAATTGAAATAGAAAAATCGAGCGATCTAAATAGTTGTTAGTTAGTTCTAAATACAGATTTTTTAGTTGTATCAAAAATGATATTCATTTTTTTGTTTTTACTTGACACATTTATTAATATTTATTTAGTTGGTTTCGAATCTTTTATAATTGCTTTGACGTATAAACGGTACAATAAATGTCATTTTTTTCGTAAATTGCTTCGCTCCCTAATATGCTTGTATATAGTAAATTTTAATTTTTGTATAAAACTTAATGGTAATTATCACAAACAAAATTTCAACTGTACAAAAAAATTTTTTTTTAACTTCATTTCTTTCTTCTTAAATACCTTTTTTACTAGTTATATTATTTTTCTAATATAATTTGAATATCATGAATGCGACTGTGGTGACTTACATTCAATCAAACAATCCAATAAGAACAATTGTCTTTACCACTAAAAACAAGCTCCATCCCTTATTAACTAGTGGTAAATACACCCTTTATTAATGTGACGCTCTTCCGATCTGCTAACTCACTCTCCCTATCTCTACCATCGCCAAATTATACTGAAAATTTATATTTTTGAATTTTTTTAAAAAATTCAAATAAATGTGGAAACATGTCAATCTTTTAGTAAATTACACCCAAAAATACAAAATTAAAATAAACTTAGAACTCAAAACTAAAAATTGAGATATGAAGAGAGATCATGGCCTAATATATTGCGCGACAAATATACAAATTTAATGGTTCATCTTAAATCTTTTTTTTCCCTTCTAGTTTTCAGTCATCTTTCACTAATTAAAATATACAATATCAATTAATATATATTTTTTAGAAGAATATCAATTAATATTTGTATCCAAATATTATAAAAACATATTTTTAGTCAAAGCTCAAATAAATTATTGGAACTTATTTTTTCAAATAAGTTTTTATATTGTTAACGGACTTTTGGGACATATTATATTAATTAATAAAAGGCTTTAAAAAATAATGCAATGTAGATTACAAAAAGATAATGCAATGTAAAAGTTGAATATATTTCTACAATGAAATAATAATGATAATAATTATAGAGAATATATTTATACAATGAAATAATAATGATAATAATAATTACAATAATTATTTTTATTGGAAAAATTAATTAATTACCGACTGAAGGGAATCTTTCTCTCATACAAATACCAAAAAATACTAAATAGTTGTGCTTCCATTTTTCCTTCTCTTGTTTTTTCACGTGAGCCATCATCTTTTCCCCTTCTTGCTATATTTTGAATTTTTTAGTCGGCATTCATCACATAGTGGTATACTAATATAGTTATTATTATAATTATTGTTATCGTTATTATTTGATAATTATTTTTTGGGACATAAATTAATATTGTTATTATTATTTTTTCTTTTGAACAAATATTGTTATTATTATTATTAAATAATGGAAATTAATCCTCTCTTTTTTAAGTTATATTTTCTTTAACACAAACAGGAAGGTGCTTTACGAAGCAAGAAACAGGAAGAGTGCAATGCACTAATGGAGGATTTCTTTGTATAGAATAAAGGCGCTTTACCATATTTCTGCAGACCAAAACACAGGAAGAAGCCGTTTCCGGCTTTTCGATCTTTTGCTTCTTCAAACATTTTTAATTTTGGGCAATTTTCTATCGATATCTCTCATGTTCATTTCGCCATAAAAAGAAGTATAATTCCATCCATTAAACGACAGGATAACGGGGAAAAAATCTTTGTTGTCTAAAAATCAATTATTGTTTGTTCCCAACTGCGTTGCTTTCTTTTTTCTTTTTCTTTTTCTTTTTTTTTTTTGGCTCCATTTTATGTATCAGAAGACTCTTTCTTGTTTCGATCGGATCTGAAAAGGACCTGCAGAGACTGCAGAAAAATAAGCAGTTTCCGGTACAAAGTTCTCCCTCCTTTGCTTAAGAGTCATGAAGAGTTCAGATCTGCATTTTCAGGTTAAGTACCCAGAATCTTTCTTTTTTGTTCTGTTTCTGTTTCACTTGTTTGGTCTATTTTAATGCCGAAGAAGGGATTCCTGTAGTTCTAATTTTGTGGGTTTGTTTTGGTTTCTTGATTTTTTAATTTTTTGGGTTCATTTTGTGACGTAAGAGAAGTAGAGAATCTTGAAATTAAAGAATTGTCTTTTTACTTTGTATGAAGAAGGAACTTCTATTTTTCTCAGAATACCTGTCTTTTTCTCTTTTGGATAATGGGATTTATTATTGACATTGAAGAAACCGGTCCTTTTGTCTTTCAATGATTACTCGGGAATTATAATGCTCTTCTTACTTGTATCTGGATAATGTTAATTGTTCCTTTTTCTATATCCATAAGAATTTCTCAGAATATTGAAGCTGTTGGTGATTCTGTCGATTTATTTGGATTGGATTCATTTTCGGTGTGATATTTGTTCATTGTAGCTTAATTAATTATCTGATCGTGTTAGCGACTTTTTGTTTTCCAGTTCTTTTATCGGCTCAACTTTATTCAATTTCAGGACGTTCCGTGTTGGTGTAGATGGTAAGAGACTCAATGGAATCACTTGGGGAGGGGATTAGTTCTTTGCCAACTGGTAGTAGTATTCTCACTGCTACTGTAGAGTATGCCCCTGCTGTTGGAACTAGTCGGCCGCCCCATCATCCGTCATTAAAACAATCTACGTATGAAAGAAACTTGTCCGGTCCACATGCAGTGCCTACAGATCGTGGGATGAAGAAAACTTATACACCAACTGATTCAATCAGTTCAAAACAATCCTCTAAAACACCACATTTCAGTATGAGGGAAGATGTAATGTCGGGTTTGTCCAGAGACTTTGAAGCAAATAAAGGGAAGGGGCACTTTGGAAGCATTGCAGAAAGTGCTAAACGAGAAGATTGTGTACAGAAGCCAGTTGTGACATTGGAAAAAGAAGATCGTGTTCAGCATCCAATTGATGATACCAAGAATTGTGATTCCAATGGCCTCATGGAGACCATGCATTTTGCTTCAAATTCCATGGATAAAGGACAAATTGAGCTGTTAAATGGCCCCTTGATATCTAAATCAGAAAATAACTATTGTCCCAGTCCTCAAAACAGTCTTTACTCCGCGACACTGTACATGGAAGCCAAGCAAAGCTTCAGCAACACCGAAGTCAGTGAATGTGTAAGTAGCATTGAGAAATCGGTTGAAAGTGGGGAGGTTTGTAACTCATTTGATATTGAGAGTCAGAAGTCTAGTATCCACCGTGGCAGTACGGGCAGTGACATTAGTGATGACAGCAGTTCAACCAGTTTCAACAGTGCAGCATACAAACCACATAAGGCAAATGATATAAGGTGGGAAGCAATTCAAACTATCAGATCTCATAATAATGGCTCTTTGGAATTAATGCAATTCAGAATTTTCAAGAAATTGGGATGTGGAGATATTGGAAATAGATCGGAAGTTCATTTAGCCGAGCTAATTGGCACGAGATGTTATTTTGCCGTGAAAGTGATGGATAAAGAAAATCTAGTCAGTCGGAAGAAGCTTCTCAGAGCTCAGACGGAGAGAGAAATCCTGCAATCCCTTGATCACCCGTTCCTTCCTACTTTGTATACTCACTTTGAGACCGAAAAGTTTTCATTTCTGGTGATGGAGTTCTGCCCCGGGGGTGATTTGCATGCACTTCGGCAGAGGCAACCCGGAAAGTATTTCCCCGAGCATGCTGCCAGGTAGTAATTATAGTTCTTTACCACTTTGCTATCCTCCAGACCTGAAGCAGGGATATTAATTTGTCTATAAATCATTTATGATAATCCAAATCTAAGTTTTGTTAGGACTGTTTCTTTAACAAGGTGTACACTAACTATATGGCTACCAGATGTGCTGCAGTGCTGGCATTACATTATGTTGCCGGAGGAGATTTTTTAGAAATGATGTTAACAGTTGTATATTGAATAATGCAAAGTAGCACCAGTGTTGCTGAGCACCTGTGGCAATATACGTGGCATTCGTAGAGTATGTGACCCACTTGTGTTAACTTGTCATTTAATGCCACGTGAACTGGTGCTGAGCACCAGCAAATCTGTATTGAACTGTATAATACTTGAATTTTGCTCCTGAATATGGAAACCTTAGTTGATTATTATAATTTATGATGATCTAAATCCAAGTCTTTTTTAGGACTGTGTTTCTTTAGCTAGGTATACATCAATCATATGGCTAATGATTTGCTGGCATTAGAACGATTAAATGCCTATGGATGTTTTTCTAGAAATGATGTATACCCTTGTGGTTTCCAGATAATCATATCACAGCAGAATGCCCTTTAACTAGTCTTGATGTTCGCTGCCTGATTTCCCGATGATTTTGATGACATACAGTTTAAATTGATATCTAGTTAGTAGAGAGATTTATTTTGATCACTGATCAGCACACTCATGCTCTGAGAGTTGGATTTGATTCGTCTATTTTGGAAAGAAGTAAAATTGAATAATTTTCCGTCCTCTTCATATTAAAATATTGATGTCACACTTTTCTTTTTCCTTATTTCATATATCAAAACCAAGCGAATCTGTGTTAATACTATGTGAACATATCTTTTCTTCAGGTTTTATGTAGCAGAAATTCTTCTTGCTTTAGAGTATTTGCACATGCTTGGGATCATTTACAGAGATCTTAAACCAGAAAACGTTTTGGTGAGGGAAGATGGGCATATAATGCTTTCAGATTTTGATCTCTCCTTAAGATGCGCCGTGAGCCCAACCCTGGTAAAATCTTCGTACTCCAACACGGAATCCAAGAGCTCGGGATATTGTGTTCAACCATCTTGTGTCATGCAACCGGCTTGTATCCAACCTGCATGTTTTGGACCCCGTTTCCTGAGCAAAAACAAGAAAGAAAAGAAGTCGAAACCAAAAATCGAAATCTATAATCAAGTGAGCCCTCTTCCAGAACTTATTGCTGAACCTACTAATGCTCGATCAATGTCCTTTGTGGGTACACACGAGTACTTGGCACCAGAAATTATCAAGGGTGAAGGCCATGGCAGCGCGGTTGATTGGTGGACCTTTGGGATCTTTCTTTATGAGCTTTTGTTTGGGAGGACACCTTTTAAGGGAGCTGAAAATCGGGCTACTTTGTTTAATGTTGTCGGTCAGCCCCTTAGATTTCCCGAGTCACCTGCGGTTAGTTTTGCTGCACGGGACTTGATCAGGGGTTTACTTGTGAAAGAGCCACAGCATCGACTTGCATATAGGCGTGGGGCTACTGAAATCAAACAACATCCCTTCTTCCAGAGCGTGAACTGGGCTCTCATCCGTTGTGCCAGCCCTCCAGATGTGCCAAAACCATTCAACTTCCAGGGTGCGCGAGCACCGATATCCCCAGCAGGGAAATCGCCCGGCATTGATGTGAAGCCTTCAGGTAATTATTTAGAGATTGATTTCTTTTAATCTTCGTTATTGTTGGAAAAGGGAGTCTATTCTCATATGCTGATGAGAGGGTTCTCAGTTCATTGGAAGGAATGACAAATTTGGTTCCTTTGTACCTCTTCAAAAAATGTGAAAATGCTACAGAACGTAATACTGCTGGTGATATTCAAATGCACAGAAATGATTAATGAATTACATTGGTTTTTCTCTTCTGATGTTTTTCTCTCCTGATCTCTCTCAATCTCCCCCTCCCCTACGCACTCACAGTCATAGGTTCGGTTAACACCGGATAATATATGTTCATCATTTGAAGAAAAAGAAGAAAATCAGTGACTACTTGAGAGGGATAATTTGCCTCTCTACTAGTGCGCCAATTTGGCTAAATAATAGGTCGAGTTTGAATTCATGAATACCACTTAAACGGTAAAAAAGGTTTCGCGGATGGATGTTCGCTGATTCCAAACCAAGAAAACTAGATGAATTCATCCATTAGTTGAATCACTCATCACGAAGTTTATAATTACACGGAAGAGAGCATCGTATACTGTGAAAAATGATATAACACTATATGTATGATACTATATGGTGTTAGTGTGCTTCGATATACGTCACATGACCATATAGTGCTAAATCAAAATTACGTATACTACTACTAATCTTCTCTTCACTAACAAAAGCGTGTAGTTCTTTTCATTATTTCTCACTTTGCTTTTCCCAAGCCTAATTGACGTTTTTTGAAAAAAAAAAAAAAAATTCACTTTTTAATTGTTTTTGTAAACACAACTAAAAAAACTTTTCCATTTTTTTGAAAGTGTTTCTATTGAGTCAGATCATATTCTAAGTATGGAATCTAAAAAGTGGTTGTTTCTTATTACCAGTCGGGCTTTAAACACAGAGTCTGGTTTGACTCAAAATAAATTACCAACGATTGATGTGACTGGTAAAGGTGTTGACGTGTTTACATTAGAGTGATACTATTTATCTAGACTGGAAACCAGTCTCCAATCTAATTGACATAATTACATTGAAAGATGAATTAATATGTATAAATATATGAGAGTCTTCATTTATTCAATAATCAATAAAGAGATGACAACGTCTCCAGTATATATAAATAGCCTTATTCTTTACGTTAGCATTATTATGTCAATGCTAGTGTCTGGCGCCGTTACAACACCACACACCTAGTGTCTTAAACTTGTTATTGATAACCACTTAGTGTGCCATATAAAGAGATAAAAAGGGCGTTAGCATCCTCTTTAAGAATGTTCAAATACCATATATCTAGTGTCCTAGTAATACGAGACAATGATATGTCATAATATCAGTATATCACTCACTACACTTATCTCAAACCAAATTTTACTATTGATATTATGTTATATTATTTGTCTGATACCGTAATGACACCATACTTGACACTAGTGTTTGAATATTTTCAGCCCTCTACCCCATCTCGGGTTATCTTGAAACAAAAAGTTACATTACATAGAAGTATTTTAATACAGAATTATAATCAAAGTGTTTGACAACTTTAAAAGATTATAATCTACCACACGACATCATTTCATTAGTTTCATTTTTTTGAAAAAGTCAAAAAGTAAAAGTCAAGCCGCAATTGTTTACTTTTTACAAAAATAACCAATAAAATAATGCCACGTTGCAGATTATAATCAGATTATAATCTCATGTAGTTGCCAAACACTTTGAATATAATATAGACATATACTCTATTTTTTATAGGGTTAATTTCACATATCGTCCCCAACTTTGGGGTTAGCATCGATTGGGTCTTTAGCATTTTTTTTCAACATCTTAGATCTCCAACCTTTCATTAAATCACGCATATTGTCCCTTTTAATGGTTTTCGTCGATTTTACTGTTAACTCATTAAATAATTACTATTATATCCTTTATCATTTTAAATTAAAAAACAAAATTTTAAAAAATATAAGTATTTTCATTTAAAAAAAGAAAGGAAGAAAGAAAAAATGGGGAGTTGGCTGTCGGAAATAGCAACCAATGGCAGCAAAGGGCTGCCAAAATTGTGCCATTTCTGGCAGCCTTGGAAATGGCAGTAATCCAGAAACACGGGGAGGAGGAAACTCTCCCTTTTGGCTTTCCGGCAGCCTTTTGCTGGCATTTCTGGCATCTGTTAAAGTGCTGTCATTTTTTGCAACACATGGGGAGATTACCCCCACAGTCTTTGGCAAATGACTACCCCTTTTTTTTTAAATTAAATTTTTCATACTTTTTATATTTTAAAGATTTTTTTCTTAATTTAACATGATGAGAGACATAATGATAATTTATAAAAGGAGTTAACAGTGAAATTGACAGAAACTGTTAAAAGGGACTTTATGTGCGACTTAATAAAATGTTGGGGACCCGGTGAGTTAAAAAAATTAAAGACCTAAGTGATATTAACTCTAAAGGTTGGAGTTGATACATGAAATTAACCCTTTTCTATATTTACTCTCGTACGGTGCTTATTCGTACATTTCCGTCCGGGCCCGTGAACTAAGGTTCAAATTGAAACGAACACGAAATTGTTGTGCCGTGGCAGTGAAGCAAGCCGAATGGAATAAATTGTTATTAATAGCTAAAAATTGACAATCAACAGTAATTGTGTCTTATTATTCAATCAATTCCGCGCAGAGAATAAAACGAAATATTCATTCATTTAAATTTAATTAATTCAACTTAGACCATGTGCCAACAAAATAGGCGCGCAATCCATATCGAGAATAAAGTAATCAAAAGTGGACTTAAATGTTCTATTTCAGACGTATGACGCCAAAAAGGATAATAGACACATGCGTATTGCGCATATAGCCGTGCCATATGAGTTAACAAGGAGTTAATGTTGATATCATAAGTGATGTGGTGTGTTCAAATGAATACGCGTTTAGAATCATTTATAACGATATTTTTTATTATATCATTTCCCTAGTTCGAGTAAGCTTTTCATTTTTTCTTTTGTCTTTTTCTCTCTTTCTTTTTTCTTTTTAAATATATATGAAAAAATCTATTTAGACAAATGAATGTACAAAAAGAGTGACAAAAATAGAGATGTGGCCATGTCATAACCATTGATAAAAAAGTGACGTGATGTGTTGAAAAACAGGATAATGCCACGTGTCAATTTTATTTATCTTGTTTTGTTTAAATAGCACAATTCAATATATATCGGTCCCTTAGTAATCAGCGGGTCTATGATTGGAACCTCCTGGAGGCTGGAGCCCATTGTTTACGATAAAATAAGATGAGGAAATATCAATTTCTTAGGGTAATTTACACCTAACATCCATAACCTCTCAAGTATTTATATATTAAGTCTCCAATATTTAATTTTCCTTCTGTGGCTCTTTAACTTTTGAAGAAATCTCTAATTTTGTCCCTTGTGATGAAAACCTTCAAATTCATATGTTAAAGTCAGAGGTGTTTTCGATAAGATATAAAAAAATTAATATTTTGACTGTAAAAAAGAAAAAGGAAAAAAGGGGGGGCATTTCCGGCAACTAAAGCGCGGCCTGAAATGGCATTGTTGCCATTTCTTTGAAATGGGTAGGAGGGGGCAGTCCCCCGGGCCAACATTTTTTTCATTTTTTTAAAATTAAAAATATTAATATTTTATATCTTATCAAAAATGCCTCTGACCTTAATAGATGAATTTGACAGTTTCCGTCACTAGGAACGAAATTGGAAATTTCTTCAAAGGTTGAGGACCCATCAAAAGAAAATTAAATATTGAGGATGTTATCTATAAATATTTGAAAAGTTGAGGACGTTAAGTGTAAATTATACATTCATTAATTATTAAATGAGTAAAATTATCTTCTTAAATACTTGTGAGATTTTATGTATAAAACGTTGTATATGGATAATAGGGGTTAAATGGTGACTCAACTCTGGATTAAATATACGAGTAAGGAGTGTCTTTATTACTTTTTTTTTTTTTATGGAGAAAAACTTATTCATTGACACTTGACAACATCAGAAAATAATACATTTGAGATAAACATGGGAGGAGACTCTACCTCCCCAAAAGAACCTGGCAAATAACCAATTGCTTTCGCAAGACGATGAGTCACTGGATTTGCAAATCTACGGACAAAAGAAAGTAATATCACTATCTCGTTGCAAATAGTACGACAATCCTCTATGATTAAACTGAACTGGGATAAATCATTTGAAGACACATGAACAGCTTTATAAACTAATTGAGCATCCATCTCCACTATGGTGTTGTGTAGCGCCAAATCTTTTATTCAGTCAAGAACTTCCCAAACGCCCATGGCTTCCGCAAACTTTGGATCCTAATTACTATTAGAATAAAGCCCTTTGGTATATGAGATATATACTCATTTTTTCTTTTTGAAAATATCCGATGCTTTTTAGAAAGCATCTTTTGGATAATGTTACACATCTGTTTCATCTCTTATCCATGGATAGGAGGTGGTGAAAAAAATGAGGGGTGTCTATGTGTATAAGGGGGAGGACAAGGAATAAGAGGAAAATGAGGAGAAGGACTTGTGTTGTTTAAATTCAAGTCTACCATGCAGAAACTTGAACATTCAACTATTACAATACAATTTGAACTACTTTCAAAAAGCATTTCTAGCATTGAGAAAATATCTTTAAAATATAGTAAATAT
The DNA here is from genome assembly GCA_963692815.1 of Nyctanthes arbor-tristis. NCBI lineage: Eukaryota > Viridiplantae > Streptophyta > Magnoliopsida > Lamiales > Oleaceae > Nyctanthes > Nyctanthes arbor-tristis. The sequence continues at coordinate 2,279 of CAVNYN010205055.1, read as the reverse complement.
TTGGTAGTTGTTTGATTTCTATTATTTTCTCAAATTATAATTTTACATACTACTGATTTGATAATTGCTCAATTACAACCGCATATTTCAAATACTTTTACGTTTTCAATATACATTGTACATCTTTCCACATTATAATTTCCTCAAATTTGAACAAATAATGACTTTCAAACAAGGTCTTAATCACTAACGACAATGGAAATTTTCTCCCCTATTTCATGTAAAAAATGCTTAATGTTTATTCCTTTCGTCCCTCGCTGTCTTTAATCTATCTCCCTCCTCCAATCTCGCTTCCTCTTATTGAATTCTAGAACCTTTGATTTTGTTTTTTTTTAATTCTCATTATTATTCTTTCTCATTATAATTTCATTTATCACTGGTCTGATCAATAATTTGATAATTATTCAACGATCATGACACATTTTAAATTTCAATTAAATTTTTACTAATTATAATTTGATTTTGATAACAAAAATCAAACAAGCACCATATCTTACAATAACAACCACAACAACAACAATAACAATAATAATAATAATAAAAGAAAAAACAATAATAAAAATAAATTTAAAAAAATGGCTATCCGGTATCCATGTAGAGAAAGGGACAGGATCGCGCCACCGTTGCGGTATTGCCACTGTCATGCCTCCCAATGCAATGCGCATTACGCACCCTGCCCGTTCTCTCCTCACTCGCATTTTACCATCCTATTTTACGCCGCTTCCCAAATAAAATAAAAATCCTTCTGAATATCTCAAAACCCCTTTATTTTTCTTATTCCCATCCTTCCACCCAACTATTAACAATGGCCGGAGAATCGGAGAGCTTCTCCACCGTTCGCACCGCGGATGAAAGCTCCAAATTCGGGTTCGAGCGGCCGGAGATGTACCAGAGCCACATCGCAGGCACCGTTGACCCATACGACCGCCACCTTTTCCTCTGCTACAAGTCTCACGAGTCATGGCCTTCTCGCGTTGAGGATTCTGACTCCGATCCGCTTCCTAAGCTCCTCTCGTCAGCTCTTAAAGCTCGCAAAAATGACATCAGCGTTAAGGTTTACACTTAGACTGAGATTTAATCTATCAGGAGTTTTCGATTTCGCATCCGGAATTTTGTGCTTAGTAACGCCACTAAAAGGTTGAATGAGCTAGGAAGCGTGTGTTCTTTATGATTAGTAGGATCAGGGATGAATTATCAACTACTTACTATCTCAGTGGCATTCTGGCGTTCGTGACTCCATTTGATCTGCTTCCACGCTCCTCTCGTCAGTATATTACGTTAAACTTTTTGATTGGACTGAGATTTAAATCAACTGCAATTTTTTGATGTATTTTTAAATGTACTGCAAAAGATTGCATGCTATATTACAAGGCTAAATAGAGTTTTAGGTATTATTCGTTCATTATTATTAACTGACATTTGCTCCGTGTTTCTGTGTTTATTCGTTATTTTTCCAATTTATTAGTTGATTTTGATCTGTTTGAATATTGATGGGTGATATTGTATGATAGTCTCGGCTGACCATATGCGAGGGAGGTGGCCTAGAGTTGTCAGATGGAGATGTTCTGGTTTTCCCTGAAATGATTAAATACAGGTAATATCTTCTCCAAGCATTTTAGATTTTTAAACTTGAGGACGAGTGGGATTTACTAATATGATATTATTATTAGGTGCTTGCCTTAGCTAATAATTGAATTCTGAATTATGATTTTTCTTTGGATTGTACTTTCTAGTTCTGTTGCCTCCCAAAATTAGATCTCTGGTTATCTAATTTTTACTATAACTGCTGCAAAATTTTATGTTACTTCGCTGAGCAAAATTTCATTACTGTTTACTGAACGTTTTGCTTGAGTTATTGCTACAGGTTTTCAATTGAAGTGGTTAAATCTGCTGGTTACATTCTTAAACAGACAAGGACTCGGAAACTCATTCTTATTCAAAAACTGATATGTTAAATTCTATCACTACCAATTTTGAGCTTTATTCCTCTCTTTTTCTTTTATGTCATTACTGAAAATTGTAGTTGTCAGTTATTTGATTATGAGATCTGCCTATTAGCTTGATCTATGTCATGTCATCCTTGCTTAATGAGTCTAGATTTGAACTCAATTTCAATACCAATTACCTGCCACTGCAATCAAGGGTCTCTTACCTTGGATATCATGCAATCTACAGTGTAGTCTGATACCACTCAAACAAATTATATCATTGAGTTTACCCTCAACCGCAAGGGAGTCTTCCATTTTTTTTTTTTTTTGGGGGGGGGGGGGGGGGGGGGT
>CAVNYN010205054.1:19041-29483 GCA_963692815.1 Nyctanthes arbor-tristis | reverse complement strand
GGAAAAGTATCCATATGCCTCAAGTCACTTACTCTTATGCCATTACGGATAACCTTGCTAGAATAAGCAGGTCCAATGCCTCTTCTGGTAGTGCCAATGAATGATTTAGCAAGCTCAGCTTCTCTAAGTCCATCAACTTCTTGATGGAAATCAAATAGCAAATGAGCACGATCAGATACCAATATCCTTCCTTTGCAAGAGACTCCGTTGGACTCAAGACCATCAATTTCTTTAAAGAATCCAGGCAGATGCACTACAACTCCATTACCAATTACGCAGACAGTTTCCTCGTTGAGAATACCAGAAGGAACAAGGTGAAGTGCAAACTTTTTGCCTTCTGAATTATAAATAGTATGCCCAGCATTAGCTCCACCCTGACATCAGATACTTTCAAAGGCTTAAAAAAAAATGAAGAATGAAAAGAACATGGAAAGTTATGGGGGAAAAACAGTTCTTGACTTCTTCGCATAGCTATAATAATATATATATATATATGAAATTGGGGATAGAGGTAAGAAATTCTGGAACAGAAATTATCCTTTAGTTCATAGTGAAAGATGTGCACCATTATGCATAAGGTGGAAAACAGGTAGAGTGAAATGTAAGCATCCCCTTTATATTCGATCAATCACACTCTTGAATATTTGTGTTGCCTCTGCCTCACAACACGGTCAAGAAAATTCATTATCGTTCCTTCTTTATATTGCTTATATTAACATCAGCCAGTCAATCTCAAACTCAGGAATCTGCAAGTATTTGTTCTATATAACAAACGTTACAAGGCCTTAAGAAAGCATACATATTGGCTTCCACTTTTTCTACAATACTATGCAATTTGATTCGTATATAGCAAGAACACAACAATCTTAACCTCCCAATTCAACATATTCATACTTGAGTACCTGACACCGAGCGACGATGTCGAAGTGCTTTGCGACGATATCAACGAGCTTTCCTTTGCCTTCATCACCCCACTGGCAGCCCAGAACGCCGGACACCTGACTCAGTGATTCGATTCGACTCAATCCCGAGTCGGAGTCGCTCACTCCCCGCTGCTCCACAACAGCAGAACCAGCCTTCACGGAAGCCCGAACAACCATAGCACTCTTGAAATCAATACCATTTTTCTGCGCCTGATGCTTCTTGTTGAGGAGGAAGACGTGAGATTGAGATTGGGAGCGGCCGAGGTTGTGGGTCCCGGCAAAGACAGGGTTAGAATCGAGCCTAAGGGATGAGAAGTTCATTGCGGCGGTGCTGGTGGCAGGCCGCGGCGGCGTTGACGAAGCTAGTCGGCTGGTGGTTGAAGTTTGCGAAAACGAAAGAAAGAACGAGGGTTTAGCGAGGAAATTAAAATTATGCCCGGAGAAAGTACAGTGAATAACTAATTGGGATTGTACAGTTTACACACATTTTGAGATGGTTTGATTCTCATTATTTCCTTCAATTATAATCTTACATATATATAATTTGACAACTACTTAATTACAATCACATATTTTAAATTTTTTTACATATTTAATATACATTTTACCTCTGTCCTCATTATAATTTTCCTAACTTTGGACAATTAATGATAATCAAACAAGCTCTTATTTCATTTTATTCTTTTGACAAAGTGGAGATATGGGATGGACGTGCTTCAAACTCGAATCTCAAGACGGGGCTTATTGTAGTCCATTTCTAAGAGTATCTACAATATAAAGTCAAGATAGAATATTTTAAGTGTATATGTGACAAATAATATTTATATTACATTTTAAAAATTCTCCAATGCAACAATGTTAATATTGTATATTTGGCAAGTTATTATTAGCGATTTAAAAAAAAAAAGAGAGAGAGAAATATATTGATTAAATAAATGAATACTTAACATTATCGTAAATAATGTTATCTCATAACATTTTCTATGACAATGTCAAGCATTTAATGTGTCAAATCATCACTTTTTTGTCAATTGTTATATTATTCAATGACTATGACTATACATTAGAGATACTGTAATGTATCAGATAATGCTCTGAGTTTGAAACTCGATTTCCAATCAAGAGCTGCCAACTCACTTGAACTCAGAGCCCAACCTCTAATTAGAAACTGCCAATTCACCTTTGACAGCTTCTAATTGGAAGTCAGATTCTGAATTCAGAGCTCGATATGTTTCTTAGTCAAATCGGCCTATTGTGCCACGACCGTTTGCAATACAATAACAAAAAGTGGGAACTCATTAATTTATCATGCTTATCTAATTTTTCTCTTTATCTTATCGTTAAATTACATATCTACATTTGTCTTCCTGTATTTAAAATATGCATGACGTAAACGTTCATGAATATAGGTCACGTGGAGTGAGAGTTCTTACTATAAAATCTCTAAAAGGTATTTGAACATTTTCAATTAAAATTATCTTGGTTCTCCACCACCCACATTTTCATGATAGGGGTGTCACCTCCATTTTTTCTTTATCACCACCTCCTTCATGAAGTGTCGCCCCAGTTTTAAAGTCTAGTTCATAATTCATTCATATACATGAACAGAAAAACTTAAACCTAAGTTTGATTTTGGACCTAGCTAGGCCATTTTTTTTTTAAAGTATGTCTTTTTCTTCCCCTTGTGTGCAGTAAAGATTTTGACTTTATATTTTCTTTGTGGGATGAAGATTTATCATGGATGGTTTGATTTTGATTTTAGCTAGCAGTAACGGTGACGAGCAGAGGTTACTGGGACTCTGGGAGACGGTATTGATAGTGTGATATGGTGTTATCTTCAGAAGTATTATTGGAGACTTCACATTCATAGTGGAGATATTAATGTGTTTAAGCGATTGGCTAATATCTAACATTGTCACTTTATTACTATTAGTAATTTAGACGTGCTATACAATCATATAAGATTAATCACTTAATAGTAACAAAATATTTTAAATATAAATTGTTAAGTAAACAATTGTTAATTTCTGTTTTAAAACTTGTAATTAGAATGACAATTATAATTATTTTAGTGTAGGAATGACAAATACAATGATTTTCGAGTATTTATTTTGTTCTTTTATTAGTGATGACGGTGATAATACGGTTTAAAAAAATCTTTAGTTATCTAAGATGTATTACTGTTGTATGATAGTAACTGAAATTTCGGCGAGCGATTAAAATTGAAGAATAAACTAAAAGGAATTGAAAGTAACCACAATTTAAAAAAAAAAAAGTTCTAGTATAAGGCAAACCGATTAATGACATGCAATAAATAAATGGAGTGTAATAAAAAAAATAATGGCAAAATATGGATTAAGAGGATACGGACAAAATAAGAAAATGAATGTTTTACAATAATCCCATCTTTTATATATTATTATTAGTGATAATGCACTATTAATTGAAATTAAGGAATAATGTGGGATAAGAAGTAGAAATAGAATTTGAAAATTAAAAAAAAAAATTATCAAAAGTGAGTTTTTTTTTTTAGTAAAAAATCGAAAGTGATACATGGCTCTTCAACAATCTACATTGTGTAATCAAAAGTAATCCTTGTCGGTTATTATTTAACCTATTTTGAATAGATTTCAAATAAATTGTGTAATTGAATTTTTAAGGCTTTGAACACTTAACTTTTGTAAATTCATGGTATATGCTTTTGAAAATAATAGTTACTGCTACAACGCTTAGCAAATTTCGAGGACGAAATTTATTTAAGGGGGATAGATTATAACATCTTGCGAATTTTCAACTATAAACTAAGTGACATGTAATTATTATTTTGGGATACTTAATTAAGAGATTTTTTCAATAGTTGAACTTGTATAAATTATGTAATAGGTTTAGAAGATTATTATCAACATATTTTAAAATTGCATGGATACATTACATTAACAATGATAGGGAATTCTCTAGAATAAGGCCATATGTCATTTTTTACTATAAAAATTGGTAGTTCATATTAATTAACTTGATAACTTGCCAAGTGTCTAGGACACTTGGTAGTTTAATGATGAATTAACTTGATAATTTGCCAAGTATTGGAACATTTGGTGGCTTTCTCATTAGTGGATTTAAAAGGCTAATTAAACACAATTAACTCCTAACTTCTATAAAAGTAAGGCAATTAGATCAAAGTTTTCATACACCAACTCCTCCACCGTCCTTTCCCCTACACACACATATAATATATATATATATATATATATTGTTCCATATTTATAGTATAAAACTATATAGTATTTAGATGCTTTAGTTTTTGACGTGTGGGAGATACAAGTGAGGAATATCTATCTTTTAGGAAATCAAATTAATGTGAGTAATTTAATACTTTGATTCCCTTTCTACATGCATAAAGTTTTGATGAGATAAGCTTGTATTTTAATTGGTGATTTCCTTGAGACAAACATAGATTTTGATGCATTATAATTGAAAGAAATGTTGGTTTATTGCATTTGTATCACTGGTTAATGCTCTACCCGTTTTGTGTTGAATTGCTTTGAATTGTTTCTTGCACTATGACCTATTTAATGATCTTGGAATATGGAAGATTAGTGTGGTGTTTGCTTTGAATTGGAACTTCGGTATGTGTTTACCGGGGTTCATTGTATACCCACTTAATTAAATTGATATGAATCTTTCGCACACCATGAGTAGTAGTTTAACTACTCTTTCCCTACACGAGCTCTTCCGATCTCTTTGTGACACACATGATTTATCAAAAATGCATTTCCTAAATGAAAGGTGAATCAATTTATTATGTTATTCACTGAGTACTTTTGTACTCACTCCCCATCTTTTATAATCTTGTAGGTATTAAATTATGAAATTTTGTGGCCGGATCATCCTAAAAGCGGAGAGAATACATGTATGTGATCGAAACTTCGATGCGTAGCTGGGGTTTCGTTGTGGGAGGTCACGATAATTTTAATCATCAGAGTGCGCAGCAAAAGCGCTTCGATATTTTGAACTGTATTTATATCAATTTTTAATCGTTAAAAGTTTCCACTATTGTTAAAAATTCAGTTCGTCACATTAATGGGAGGTAAAGCTTCACCTCCTTCTTAAGTTGTATCTTTCTTTAAAATTTTATGAATAAATAAGCGACTATAATGGCAATTCTTTATTAAAAAAATAAAATTTCACATTTCTATATTTTTTAAGGAAACAAACTAGAAGTACAATTATGGGACAATCAATATTTGGATATGCCAAGACTTTTTAGCATGTGTTCATAGTTTTTTTTTCCTTTTTTTTAAAGAATTAATTAATTTTCATTTTAAAGTTGAAACAACAAAAAAAGAATAGAAAATAGTGAAACTGTTAATATGAAATTCTCAACTAAATTATGATCTAAATTGATTTATTTTATTAATTTATTTTTTGCTTTCGTACACCTTTTTCCGTCTATACCTCATTTGTTAAGAAGAGCTTCATAATATAATTTGTACTAATAATACTAATATACAAACTAATAATATAAAAGAACAATTAAAATAATGTTGAAAATTCACGTGTTACATGCGAGTTACAATAAAGATACAGAAACAAGGTAAAAGTTGAAGTAAATTCTCAAAAGGATTCTTTATGTTATATAAACGGGTCAAATTTGGGTAGCAGCAAAAAAAATACGGTGAATTGTGAAGAATTGCAAATATACCCAAGTTTTATGCAAATATGTATATGTGTATTTATGCAAATTTATTTTTTGCATAATTAATTTTAATTTATTTCCAGGCCAATTTTTTTCTTTTCATAATTTGAAAATTATCAACCTGTTGATGCAGCGGTCTTCACATTTCAACTAGCCGTCGCACCCCGAGTATCGACTTATTGTCGCACCACTAAATATCGACAAACCGTGGCACCATTAAACATTGACCGGCTGTCACACATTTGAGTATCAACCCAACAAATTGTACCGTGTCACACTACCAATGTCCGACCACCAGTGTCCACCAACCGTCCCAACCTTAATACCCCTTCCTTCAGGGTAATGCACCACCGCCTCACCTCTGATTCACCACAACCACCACCATCGTTCGGACCTAACAACGATGCAAACAAATCAACAAAACCCATATCACACCATCCACCATATCAAAATTATTTGTAAATTTTGATTTTTTCCCTAACTTCTCAGTAGTAATTTTATGACAGTTTTAAGATATGTCTGTCTCATGTGAGTGTATAAATATATGTTACGTCATTTGTAACATTATGGCACCTCTAGAATTACTAGAACATTTTCAACTTCACCAACATTTGGGAGGCAAAAAATCTATACAAATAATTATGGCACGTGATGCTATATGTCAAATGTTAAGGACTTAAAGTAATCCTTATTATATAAATCCCATTGGTCCAACTATCGTTACTTTAGCCCAAAAAAATAATTTCTAATCCAAAATAAAATTTTGTGGAGCTAATCACATTTACATTTGCACATATTCAGTGAAATCCACCTTTACTTGTAGAAATAGATTTCTAATAAGGGCTTACGTAATATTTGCCTAGTGACACAACTACTCATGTATTTATTAAATAAATTCTCATGGTGGTTTCAAGTGACAAAGTAAATTTTGACTTTCTTTGTACTAGAATAAAAAATAAACACAAAAATGTCCCGTAAAAAAGAAAAAAAAAAGAATAAACACAAAAATGCAATATATAAACATTATTGTCTCTCGAGTAAATTTGTTTCTAGCAACTCTTCTAATTGTAGAAATATTTTCACAAAATCATTCTAAAAAAGAGCAAGTTCGAAAACTTTTCGGATGTTTTATCACTAAATCTCATATCGCATGTGGATTATAAAGATGTACATAAAATGGGAAATTTTATTATAAAATCTATGGGGAGTCCTTGTACATTTTTGTCAAAGCCATTCAAAAGAAGCCATTTATGGTTGCTAAAAAAGCCATTTATATCACTTCTGTATGTAGGTTTATTCTCTATAGGTACCCAAAAAAAAAAAAAATCATTTATGTTCTCTGATCAATTTCTGTTTAACATTCTTTACCATTTTTTTCCTTTTCAAACTTTACCTTTGGGCGTTGGTTTCCATTGTAGAATAATGATATTATAGTTTTTAATCACTGAATATAATGAAGGTTTTCTCTTTTACATATACAAAAGAACAAATACTGTCCGTCTTGGCAATCATCATCCTTTTTCTTTCTCTTATTCCATTCCAATCTTAGGATCAAGGTGCACCCATCATCATAATAATAAATAAATATAATTTTCTCTTTTCTTCCAGAATAATTGAAAAATAATTTTATTATTACTTTTTGGGTTTTTTAAACATAGCGTCTCATACCTTTTATGTTTTTATAAATTACGTCCCCAACCTTTATTTTTTCTTCTGTACATCCCCAACCTTTAAAGAAATCCCGAATTTTGTCCGTCATGACAGAAACTGCCAAATTCACCTGCTAATGTCAGAGGCATTTTCAGTAACATACAAAAAATTAATATTTTGATTTAAAAAATAAAAAAAGAAAAAAGGGAGGGGAGTCCTGCCATTTCTTTGGCTGCCGGAAATGGTAGCTGTGCTTGCTGGGGGAGACTCCTTTCTTCTCCCCTTTTGCTGCTGTTTCAGGCAGCGCCCCTCTTTTTTGTAATTTTCGGCAATGCTTTGGCCTTCATAAACGGTAGAGAAAGGAAAAGTCTTCCCTCTATGTGCTTGCTGCCCCATATTTTACTGCCATTTTCGGTTGCTTCCTATTTTTCTGCCATTTTCAGTCACGAGCATTGCGGGAAATAATAGCAAATGGGGGAAGTTTCCCCCATGTGCTTGCTACTGTGCTGGATATGACAACAAAAGGGAGGGAGTCTTCCCCCTACTGAACTGGAAATGGCAGTGTGGGGGGAGACTCCCCACCCTTTGCTACAGTGCTCTCTGCCAGAAACGGTAGCAAAAGAGGAGAGTCTCTCCCCTACTGGAAAAAGACATCAAAAGGGGGGAGTCTCCTCCTCCTGTGCTTGCTACCATTTTCTGTAGCAAGCACAACTGCCATTTCCAGCAGCCAACCCTTTGGCTGCCGAAAATGGCATAAAAGAGGGGGGACTCCCTCATTTTTTCTTTTTTTAAAAATTTTTTTTAATTAAAATATTAATTTTTTATATATTACCAAAAATGCTCCCAACCTTAACGTGTGAATTTGACAGTTTTTGTCACTATAGATGAAATTAGGGATTTTTTCTAAAGGTTAGAGATCTACAGAAGGAAAAATAAAGATTGAGGACGTAATCTGTGAAAATATGAAAGGTTGGGGACACTAGATGTAAAATACCCTTATTTTTTTATTCTTCTCCCGGGTCTTGTACGGTACACCTCGGAATCAACAACCCGACGTTCTCTTCTTTCTATCGAATCTCCATTAATTTTTTGCTTGCTGCAACCGAACAAGAATAATCAATGAAATGCTAGACCTACATTCGACCTACAATTTGATATCGTATACTACTGCAGTATATACTACTACGCTCCAAAAGGCAAAAGCCTTTATATATGTTCTATTTCTATACCAGTAATGCATTACACTCGTGAGTCGTGGCGAATGAATCTTGAATCAATTACAGTCCCCCTTTCTCTCTAGAAAAGAAGACCCAAATAAGTTTCCTTCACATTTTTTTGTGTATATATATACCCTGGTTAACAATTTTTGATCAATTCGTGTTTGAACTGAAGCTATCTGGTCTGGGTAATGGCGGTTGCAGCCGCAGCTGCTGTTGTGCCGTTGGGGGTTCTCTTTTTCCTATCTGGCCTCGTCGTGAATTTCACTCAGGTTTGCTTATATGCGTTTCCCCAGAATCCACCAAATATTGAAACAAAGAACTGATCCCCCCCCCCAAACAAAAAAAAAAAACCACCCAAAACACTTCGAGGTCATTCTGAAAAATTTTTATGGGCCATGTAGAAGCTATTTTTGAAGGAATTTTTTTGTTTGATTTGAACTGTCCACTTCAGATATCTCTGGGGGGGGGTTTCATGATTTCCGTAGTAGTTTAGCTATTGGTGGCCGCTAGTGTTAATAAGTTTGAAATGTGGAGTTGTCTTATTTATTTTTGGGACGGAATTTTCCAGGCACTCTGTTTTCTGCTTATAAGGCCCTTATCGAAGAACGCATACAGGAGGGTAAATAAAGTAGTTTTGGAGCTTTTGTGGCTGGAGACTGTGTGGCTCTTTGACTGGTGGGCTGGTGTCAAGGTGACGGGATTTTAATCACGGCATAAAGTTCTATTTTTGATAGATTTCTGTTATTTGACCCTCGTCCTAGAATATTCTTGCTTTACAAGCTTATTACGTGTTTACGTTTGAGCCCAGAAAACTTAAAAAAATTTATTGTCATGACCTCTGTATTATGCAATTGCCATGGAAACGCCAATCTTAATAAAAAAATTTGAAGGCAGTAATCTTTGGAATCTGAAAAGTCAATTTAACCTTAGGTGGACATTTTTGGTTTAAGAGGTGTTAGCTTGTCCGATTGAAGGTTGAAGTGATTCAAGAAGATCTTGATGCAACAAGAGTCTGAAAATACTAGTGGATGGTAGTAACTTAGGAGTTCTTCAGAAGTTGTTTACCACTAGTGTGGCAAGGAACTTAGTAATGTTGAAATTTCCATGAAGAAGATGAGTGTATTTTTTTATTGTTTATTTGTTTCAAATGAATGAACAAAGGTGTTCACACTCGGAGGCGAGGACAGTTTAAATGACTGGTCTCTTGTAAGATTACTTTTGGATGTTCTTCTTAACTTAATGGATATATCTTCTATGTTTTCTTCTTTTAGAACTGAAAGGATATGGAGCATATTGTTAAACCATTACAAAATTATGGATGATTGTTGACAGAATCATATGTTTTTGTGTTAGCTTTGTTGTCAAATCAAAGGAAATTTTTGCCAAGGGTCGAAGTGCCAACAAGATATAGAACTTCAAGTGTGGTTTGGATTTTTATCATTTTCTTCTGAATCATTGGTCTCATATTTTATTAGTCCTCTTCTGATTGCAGATAGAATTCTATACAGACTCAGAAACCTTTAAATTGATGGGTGAGTATAGAGCTTCTATTTTTTAAGTATTTGTACCTGGATTCAGATAAAAGTGCAGTTCTGCAGTCTAGGTTTACTGGAGTTGCTCATACTATTTTATCATGGTTGTCATTTTTCCAGGCAAAGAACATGCTCTCATTATATCGAATCATAGAAGTGACATTGATTGGCTTGTTGGATGGGTTATGGCTCAGGTTTATCATCTGCTTGTTGCTTCATTACAACTCAATGTACTTGCACAGTCACATTGCTGTATGCATATGTTTAAACTAAATAATATCTGGTCTGCACACCGTATTGTTTTTCATTATTATGTGCTCACGTGATACGTACCATGTCATATATTTGATAGCGTTAGTGTTTTCCATTAGATATTTATATTGGAATGTGGGGCAAATGGTTGTAACATATGTGCAATTGA
>CAVNYN010205054.1:0-19021 GCA_963692815.1 Nyctanthes arbor-tristis | reverse complement strand
AGTGTGATATGGTGTTATCTTCAGAAGTATTATTGGAGACTTCACATTCATAGTGGAGATATTAATGTGTTTAAGCGATTGGCTAATATCTAACATTGTCACTTTATTACTATTAGTAATTTAGACGTGCTATACAATCATATAAGATTAATCACTTAATAGTAACAAAATATTTTAAATATAAATTGTTAAGTAAACAATTGTTAATTTCTGTTTTAAAACTTGTAATTAGAATGACAATTATAATTATTTTAGTGTAGGAATGACAAATACAATGATTTTCGAGTATTTATTTTGTTCTTTTATTAGTGATGACGGTGATAATACGGTTTAAAAAAATCTTTAGTTATCTAAGATGTATTACTGTTGTATGATAGTAACTGAAACTTCGGCGAGCGATTAAAATTGAAGAATAAACTAAAAGGAATTGAAAGTAACCACAATTTAAAAAAAAAAAAAAGTTTTAGTAAATGGCAAACCGATTAATGACATGCAATAAATGGAGTGTAATAAAAAAATAAGAGGACAGGGACAAAATAAGAAAATGAATGTTTTACAATAATCCCATCTTTTATATATTATTATTAGTGATAGTGCACTATTAATTGAAATTAAGGAATAATGTGGGATAAGAAGTAGAAATAGAATTTGAAAATTAAAAAAAAAAATTTATCAAAAGTGAGTTTTTTTTTTTCTTGAGTAAAAAATCGAAAGTAAGTTACAAATATAATATCAATTTCAAAATTTATTATTAAAATAATAGTTAAAATTGAAATCAACCACAATAAATACTAAACTAAAGATTAATATTTAGTGTAATAAATATAATATTATAAATATGAAATAATTATAATTGTTTCAAGGAAAGTTTCGCAATATTTTAATTTTAATATCTTCACAATATTTTAATACATTGTGATTAATAGAGTCTAATAAATAGAGTTTAATAAGAAGAAAGAGCAAATTGTGAATTAAAAGAAAATGATAGGGGCAAAGATGAAATCTAAATGTTTTACAAATATTTTACATTTTATATATTAGTGATATTTAGAGACGCATAACAAGTCAGCTGGCTGGGAGGCTCTTAGCTCAGCCCGCTCGTATAAAACGGGCCAGGACTCGAGTCGAGTCCCAAATTGAGGGGCAAGCGTGAGCCAGGCTGGCCTATGTGGTTCGACGGGCCAAAACAATTACAGGCCAAATGGCCTGTGTACACGGGCTGTCAAAGCTCGTGTCCATCTTTTAAAACAAATATAAAATGGGCCAGGACTCGAGTCGAGTCCCAAATTGAGGGGCAAGCGTGAGCCAGGCTGGCCTATGTGGTTCGACGGGCCAAAACAATTACAGGCCAAATGGCCTGTGTACACGGGCTGTCAAAGCTCGTGTCCATCTTTTAAAACAAATATAAAATGGGCCAGGACTCGAGTCGAGTCCCAAATTGAGGGGCAAGCGTGAGCCAGGCTGGCCTATGTGGTTCGACGGGCCAAAACAATTACAGGCCAAATGGCCTGTGTACACGGGCTGTCAAAGCTCGTGTCCATCTTTTAAAACAAATATAAAATGGGCCAGGACTCGAGTCGAGTCCCAAATTGAGGGGCAAGCGTGAGCCAGGCTGGCCTATGTGGTTCGACGGGCCAAAACAATTACAGGCCAAATGGCCTGTGTACACGGGCTGTCAAAGCTCGTGTCCATCTTTTAAAACAAATATAAAATGGGCCAGGACTCGAGTCGAGTCCCAAATTGAGGGGCAAGCGTGAGCCAGGCTGGCCTATGTGGTTCGACGGGCCAAAACAATTACAGGCCAAATGGCCTGTGTACACGGGCTGTCAAAGCTCGTGTCCATCTTTTAAAACAAATAAATAAATAAAAACCAAAGCAAGACTGTCTTTCCTTTGATAAAATCACGTTTGTGTAAAAAATTAAAAAAAAAATGAAACAAGAAAAAAGCAAAGCCCAAGCTAAAGTTCTACTCGAGCCTCAATTTTTTGAGCGTGCCGAGCCCGGCTTGTTGACATGCTTAGTGATATCATCACTATCAGTGAGACATAAAAGTGCGAAAGGGGAAAAACTTTAATTTTTTTTTTTATTCTTGTATATTCTCTGAAATTCTTTATTCACCCGTACCTCATTAAAGAAAGAAAGAAAGAACTCTCTTCATTTCTCAAGTGAGGAAAAAAAAAATCTTTATTTCTCAAGCAACTAAATTAAATGATCTACAATACACATGTCTAATTGAAGGTCTCAACTTGGAGTTTAATATGAGTTAACTTTTTTGAAGTTTGCAACTCTTTGAATAATTGCTTGAAATTCATTCCTACGACTATTTCATAATATATTAGATATTCTATACTAAATGAATGAAATCCAATAAAAATTACCAGGGTACAAATAGGGGGGCAATCAAGAGTGCGTATGATAAACTAGTCAAAACTCTACTAATTATTACCCTAGTACAGGTAGGCTCTCCAGTTGATGCATCTCTTCTTCCTTTGCTTGCTGTCCTTGAAGCCAAGGCGCTTACTACTACTTCACCTCATCAATAAACTAGTCAAAAATCTCCCATCCAAATGTAGACAATGAGCAACATAATATTCAAACATATTTGGCTGTTATGAGACCGGGAGACTACAATCCTAATCACATTGTTTTTGAAATCTACTGTCGTTCAGCAGAAGTATAACACATGGAGACAGAACAAGAAAATTAATCGTTACTTCCTTCATCCTTTCTGTTGTACTCACCTAGAATTTCGGAGTTAGTTTTCTGTTGCTCTCATTAATTGTAATATCCCGCGAATTTTCAATTATAAACTAGGTGACATGTAATCATTATTTTTGGATACTTAATTAAGAAATTTTTTCAATAGTTGAATTTGTATAAATTATGTAATAGGATTAGAAGATTATTATCAACATATTTTAAAATTGTATGGATACATTGCATTAATAATGGTAAAGAATTCTGTAGAATAAGGCCATATGTCATTTTTTGCTATAAAAATTGGTAGTTCATGATTAATTAACTTGATAACTTGCCAAGTGTCTAGGACACTTGATAGTTTAATGATGAATTAACTTGATAATTTGCCAAGTGTAGGGACATTTGATAGCTTTTTTCATTAGTGGATTTGAAAGGTTAATTAATGTGAGTAATCTAATACTTTGATTCACTTTCTACATGCATAAAGTTTTGATGAAATAAACTTGTATTTTAATTGGTGATTTCCTTGAGACAAACATGGATTTTGATGCATTATTATTGAAAGAAAGATTGGTTTATTACATTTGTATCACTAGTTAATGTTCTACCCGTTTTGTGTTAAATTACTTTGAATTGTTTCCTACACTATGACTTATTCAATGATCTCGGGATATGGAAAATTAATGTGGTGTTTACTTTGAATTGGATCCAAATAACTAGTGATAAGGACCATTTGTGCATCCAAAATCGAAAATGCATTTCCTAAATGAAAGGTGAATCAACTTATTATGTTATTCATTCAGTTCTTTTGTACTCACCCCCCATCTTTTATAATCTTGTAGGTATTAAATTATAAAACTTTGTGGTCGGATCATCCTAAAAGCGGAGAGGATACATGTATGTGATCGAAACTTTGGTGCGTAGCTGGGGTTTTGTTGTGGAAGGCCACGATAATTTTAATTATCACAGTGCGCAACAAAAGCGTTTCGATGTTTTGAACTGTATTTGTATAAATTTTTAATCGTTAAAGGCTTCCCATATTGTTAAAAATTTGGTTCGTAACATTAATGGGAGGTAAAGCTTCACCTCCTTCCTAAGTTGTATCTTTCTTTTAAATTTTATGAATAAATAAGCGACTATAATGGCAATTATTCATTAAAAAAAATAAAATTTCACATTTCTCATATTTTTTAAGGAAACAAACTAGAACTACAATTATGGGACAATCAATATTTGGATATGCCAAGACTTTTTAGCATGTGTTCATTTTTTTTTCCATTGTTTTTTAAAGAATTAATTAATTTTTGTTTAAAGTTGAAACAACCGAAAAAGAATACAAAATAGTGAAACTATTAATATGAAATTCTCAACTAAATTATGATTAAAATTGATTTATTTTATTAATTTATTTTTTGCTTTCATACACATTTTTCCGTCTATACCTCATTTGTTAAGAAGAGCTTCATAATATAATTTGTACTAATAATACTAATACACAAACTAATAATATAAAAGAACAATTAAAATAATGTTGAAAATTCACGTGTTACATGCGAGTTACAATAAAGATACAGAAACAAGGGAAAAGTTGAAGTAAATTCTCAAAAGGATTCTTTATGTTATATAAAAGGGTCAAATTTGGGTAGTAGCATAAAAAATACGGTGAATTGTGAAGAATTGCAAATATACCCAAGTTTTATGCAAATATGTATATGTGTATATATGCAAATTTATTTTTGCATAATTAATTTTAATTTATTTCCAGGCCAATTTTTTTCTTTTCATAATTTGAAAATTATCAACCTGTTGATGCAGCAGTCTTCACATTTCAACTAGCCGTCGCACCCAGAGTATCGACTTATCGTCACCACTAAATATCGACAAACCGTGGCAACATTGAACATCGACTGGCTGTCACACATTTGAGTATCAACCCAACAAATTGTACCCGTGTCACACTACCAATGTCCGACCACCAGTGTCCACCAACCGTCCCAACCTTAATACCCCTTCGTTCAGGGTAATGCAGCACCGCCTCACCTCTGATTCACCACAACCACCACCATCGTTTGGACCTAACATCGATGCAAAGAAATCAACAAAACCCATATCACACCATCCGCCATATCAAAATTATTTGTAAATTTTGATTTTTTCCCTAACTTCTCAATAGTAGTTTTATGACAGTTTTAAGATATATTTGTCTCATGTGAGTGTATAAATATATGTTACGTCAATTTGTAACATTATGGCACCTCTAGAATTACTAGAACATTTTCAACATCACCAACATTTGGGAGGCAAAAAATCTATACAAATAATTATGGCACGTGATGCTATATGTCAAATGTTAAGGACTTAAAGTGATCCTTACTATGTAAATCCCATTGGTCCAACTATCGTTACTTTAGCCCAAAAAATAATTTCTAATCCAAAATAAAATTTTGTGGAGCTAATCACATTTACATTTGCACATATTCGGTGAAATCCAACTTTACTTGTAGAAATAGATTTCTAATAAGGGCTTACGTAATATTTGCCTAGTGACACAACTACTCATGTATTTATTAAATAAATTCTCATGGTGGTTTCAAGTGACAAAGTAAATTTTGACTTTCTTTGTACTAGAATAAAAAATAAACACAAAAATGACCCGTAAAAAAGAAAAAAAAAAGAATAAACACAAAAATGCAATATATAAACATTATTGTCTCTCGAGTAAATTTGTATCTAGCAACTCTTCTAATTGTAGAAATATTTTCACAAAATCATTCAAAAATACATTAAAAAATAGAGCAATGTTCGGAAACTTTTCGGATGTTTTATCACTAAATCTCATATCGCATGTGGATCATAAAGATGTACATAAAATGGGAAATTTTATTATAAAATCTATGGGGAGTCCTTGTACATTTCTGTCAAAGACATTCAAAAGAAGCCATTTATGGTTGCTAAAAAAGCCATTTATATCACTTCTGTATGTAGGTTTATTCTCTATAGGTACCAAAAAAAAAAAATCATTTATGTTCTCTGATCAATTTCTGTTTAACATTCTTTACCATTTTTTTCCTTTTAAAACTTTACCTTTGGGCGTTGGTTTCCATTGTAGAATAATGATATTATAGTTTTTAATCACTGAATATAATGAAGGTTTTCTCTTTTACATATACAAAAGAACAAATACTGTTTGTCTTGGCAATCATCATCCTTTTTCTTTCTCTTATTCCATTCCAATCTTAGGATCAAGGTGCACCCATCATCATAATAATAAATAAATATAATTTTTTCTTTTCTTCCAGAATAATTGAAAAATAATTATATTATTATTTTTTGGGTTTTTTAAACATAGCGCCTCATACCTTTTATGTTTTTATAAATTACGTCCCCAACCTTTATTTTTTCTTCTGTACATCCCCAACTTTTAAAGAAATCCTGAATTTTGTCCATAATGACAGAAACTGTCAAATTCACTGTTAATGTCAGAGGCATTTTCAGTAACATACAAAAAATTAATATTTTGATTTAAAAAATAAAAAAAGAAAAAAGGGAGGGGAGTCCTGCCATTTCTTTGGCTGCAAGAAATGGTAGCTGTGCTTGCTGCCAGAAACAGTAGCAAGCACAAGGGGGGAGACTCCTTTCTTCTCCCCTTTTGCTGCTGTTTCAAGCAGCGCCCCTCTTTTCTGTAATTTTCGGCAATGCTTTGGCCTTCGTAAACGGTAGAAAAAGGGAAAGTCTTCCCTCTATGTGCTTGCTGCCCTGTATTTTACTGCCATTTTCGGCTGCCTCCTATTTTTCTGCCGTTTTCAGTTACGAGCATTGCGGGAAATAATAGCAAATGGGAGAAGTTTCCCCCATGTGCTTGCTACTGTGCTGGATATGACAACAAAAGGGAGGGAGTCTTCCCCCTACTGCACTGGAAATGGCAGTGTGGGGGGAGACTCCCCACCCTTTGCTACAGTGCTCGCTGCCAGAACGGCAGCAAAGTAGGAGAGTCTCTCCCCTACTGGAAAAAGACATCAAAAGGGGGGAGTCTCCTCCTCCTGTGCTTGCTACCATTTTCTGTAGTAAACACAACTGCCATTTCCAGCAGCCAACCCTTTGGCTATCGAAAATGGCATAAAAGAGGGGGGACTCACTCATTTTTTCTTTTTTTAAAAATTTTTTTTAGTTAAAATATTAATTTTTTATATATTACGAAAAATGCTGCCAACCTTAACGTGTGAATTTGATAGTTTTTGTCACTATAGATGAAATTAGGGATTTTTTCTAAAGGTTAGATATGTACAGAAGGAAAAATAAAGATTGAGGATGTCATCTGTGAAAATATGAAAGGTTGGGGACACTAGATGTAAAATACCCTTATTTTTTTATTCTTCTCCCGGGGTCTTGTACGGTACACCTCGGAATCAACAACCCGACGTTCTCTTCTTTCTATCGAATCTCCATTAATTTTTTGCTTGCTGCAAGCGAACAAGAATAATCAATGAAATGCTAGACCTACATTCGACCTACAATTTGATATCGTATACTACTGCAGTATATACTACTCGCTCCAAAAGGCAAAAGCCTTTACATATGTTCTATTTCTATACCAGTAATGCATTACACTCGTGAGTCGTGGCGAATGAATCTTGAATCAATTACAGTCCCCCTTTCTCTCTAGAAAAGAAGACCCAAATAAGTTTCCTTCACATTTTTTTGTGTATATATATACCCTGGTTAACAATTTTTGATCAATTCGTGTTTGAACTGAAGCTATCTGGTCTGGGTAATGGCGGTTGCAGCCGCAGCTGCTGTTGTGCCGTTGGGGGTTCTCTTTTTCCTATCTGGCCTCGTCGTGAATTTCATTCAGGTTTGCTTATATGCGTGTACCCAGAATCCACCAAATATTGAAACAAAGAACTGAACCCCCCCCCCCACCAAAAAAAAAAAAAAACCCACCCAAAACACTTCGAGGTCATTCTGAAAAATTTTTATGGGCCATGTAGAAGCTATTTATGAAGGAATTTTTTTGTTTGATTTGAACTGTCCACTTCAGATATCTCTGGGGGGGGGGGTTTCATGTAGCTATTGGTGGCCGCTAGTGTTAATAAGTTTGAAATGTGGAGTTGTCTTATTTATTTTTGGGACGGAATTTTCCAGGCACTCTGTTTTCTGCTTATAAGGCCATTATCGAAGAACGCATACAGGAGGGTAAATAAAGTAGTTTTGGAGCTTTTGTGGCTGGAGACTGTGTGGCTTTTTGACTGGTGGGCTGGTGTCAAGGTGACGAGATTTTAATCACGGCATAAAGTTCTATTTTTGATAGATTTCTGTTATTTGACCCTCGTCCTAGAATATTCTTGCTTTACAAGCTTATTACGTGTTTACGTTTGAGCCCAGCAAACTTAAAAAAATTTATTGTCATGACCTCTGTATTATGCAATTGCCATGGAAACGCCAATCTTAATAAAAAAATTTGAAGGCAGTAATCTTTGGAATCTGAAAAGTCAATTTAACCTTAGGTGGACATTTTTGGTTTGAGAGGTGTTAGCTTGTCCGATTGAAGGTTGGAGTGATTCAAGAAGATCTTGATGCAACAAGAGTCTGAAAATACTAGTGGATGGTTGTAACTTAGGAGTTCTTCAGAAGTTGTTTACCACTAGTGTGGCAAGGAACTTAGTAATGTTGAAATTTCCATAAAGAAGATGAGTGTATTTTTTTATTGTTTATTTGTTTCAAATGAATGAACAAAGGTGTTCACACTTGGAGGCGAGGACAGTTTAAATGACCGATCTCTTGTAAGATTACTTTTGGATGTTCTTCTTAACTTAATGGATATATCTTCTATGTTTTCTTCTTTGAGAACTGAAAGAATATGGAGCATGTTGTTAAACCATTACAAAATTATGGATGATTGTTGACAGAATCATATGTTTTTGTGTTAGCTTTGTTGTCAAATCAAAGGAAATTTTTGCCAAGGGTCGAAGTGCCAACAAGATATAGAACTTCAAGTGTGGTTTGGATTTTTATCATTTTCTTCTGAATCATTGGTCTCATATTTTATTAGTCCTCTTCTGATTGCAGATCGATCTTTCTATACAGACTCAGAAACCTTTAAATTGATGGGTGAGTATAGAGCTTCTATTTTTTAAGTATTTGTACCTGGATTCAGATAAAAGTGCAGTTCTGCGGTCTAGGTTTACTGGAGTTGCTCATACTATTTTATCATGGTTGTCATTTTTCCAGGCAAAGAACATGCTCTCATTATATCGAATCATAGAAGTGACATTGATTGGCTTGTTGGATGGGTTATGGCTCAGGTTTATTATCTGCTTGTTGCTTCATTACAACTCAATGCACTTGCACAGTCATATTGCTGTATGCATACGTTTAAACTAAATAATATCTGGTCTGCACACCGTATTCTTTTTCATTATTATGTGCTCACTTGATACGTACCATGTCATATATTTGATAGCGTTAGTGTTTTCCATTAGATATTTATATTGGAATGTGGGGCAAATGGTTGTAACATATGTGCAATTGAACCAGAACATTGTGTTTCGAGAACTAGATCCATGACTAGTACATAACAGACACATGTTTTTTTGGTCAAGGGACATGCATGGATATATAACTTTTAGTTTTATAGAACCTTGATCATGAGCATGCTAAGAAAGACAAATAGAAATATGAAACTTTTTGGCAGCAATTGATTTGGTTTTTGATTGTTCTAATTGCACTTAAGCTTCTGAGACCTGATCCTTTATCTTCCAATGACAGAGATCAGGCTGCCTGGGTAGCTCATTAGCTGTTATGAAGAAATCATCAAAGCTCCTTCCAGTAAGTATGTTGACTTTGTCACAATGCTAAAGCTGAAGATTTGGTCTTTATTATGGCCAAATGGCGAGCTTCATGAATGTTGATACCGTTGCAATGTATCTAATTGGAAGGAAGATAATTTTACTTGATTTTATTCATTTTTAGTCTGGATAATTTAATTCCCTTGTAACTGTATAACTCTTAGGATTTTCATTTCCTACTACTGAGCTTTATTGCAATGCGAACATGATGGAAATGGCTGAAGAAAATAAAAGGAACCGTTAAATTTGTATTGATTATTTTGCTGCAACCTGTAATTTTGGAGGTTCTTTACATAAATTACATTTACCTTCAATGTGGAATTGATTCCTAAACATGCTGCAGTTATATTATCTTTGATTGTGTGTGGGTATTTTTTTCATTTAATTTGATAATTTTATCTTATGACAGGAAGTTCATGTGAATATTGTAGTTTTTACAGTTCCAACCCTACCAATGGGGACTAAGCAAATCAAAAATGCCATGTTCATCCTGCTCACTCAGCTTTCCTTATTTTTAATTGATTATATTGTGTTGTTCTATCCTTTTGTTGGAACTGCTGACACAGAAAATAAATTTGCTATTTCCACCATGCAGGTGATAGGATGGTCTATGTGGTTTTCTGAGCATCTCTTTCTTGAAAGAAGCTGGGCCAAGGATGAAAGTACTTTAAAAGTATGGTTGTGATATAAGTTTTCTTAATTTCAGTTCGAAAGTGCATGTGTACGGTCTTCTAATGTGTCTGCTGTGAGTTTCTCTAAAATTTCCTGCTCTGTAGATCTTCTAAATTTCCTGAAAAATCTATTGCAGTTAGGTTTCCAACAGCTAAGGGACTTCCCTATGCCCTTCTGGTTGGCTATTTTTGTTGAGGGTACTCGCTTCACCCAGGCAAAACTTTTCGCTGCTCAAGAATATGCAACCTCCACAGGACTGCCCGTACCAAGAAATGTTTTGATTCCTCGTACAAAGGTTGAATTTTTCTACAATGAAATAAATTATCACCTGCTGCTATTTTGTGGTTCTAGAGTTCTATTTCTTACTAACATTTGCTAGTCTTGGAGACTTCTAAATGTGATGGTTTCTTGGCCTTTGTTCTCTCAATTAAGTATTTATTAATGCCTGCTGGTGTCTTGATGAGCACAATTAACACAAATGTAGTCAATCAGAGGTGTCTGCATCTTGACCAAAAGATAACAGAACTTCTCATTACTTGATGTGTAACATAATCCCTGTTTTGTCTCATTTAACTTGAAATGGAGTACTTAGGTTACTCCCATTTGCTTCTGCAGTTGTATTCTGATTTTGCAATTGTCCCATCAGAATATTGTAAAATTCTCTATTTGCTAGCTACCTCATATATTGCTACCATCTTCATTTTCCCCCCTTTTCTTAAACGAAGCTGGTTTGCTTCTGACTCCAACAAGGTGATGTTTTAACATTTAATGAAGTGTTACAGGAATCCTGAACAACCTATTTCTAACTCTGGCTCTGCACAAGTGCTTTGCTGCATGTTGAATTTCTGGAATTGTTCTTGAATGTTTAGATTAATAGAAATGCTCGGTTTTATTCACCATTTTGATGTTCATAGCTATTTGCAGGGTTTTGTGGCAGCAGTAAGCCACATGCGCTCATTTGTTCCAGCCATTTATGATGTGACTGTTGCTATTCCCAAAACTTCGCCTGCACCCACCATGCTAAGGCTCTTTAAAGGGCAATCTTCTGTGGTATGCTTATCTGATCCCCAAGTGTACATCCTTAGAGTTTTTGGTAACCAATGCAACAAACACAGTGATATCTCGTCAATTTACTTAGTTTTTCAATGAATCATTTTGCAATAACAATGTACCAAATGCTTTTGAGTTTCTACTGGAACTTGGAAAACCAAATGCAAAAGCAGTAATCTACTTATTCTAACAATTATGCGCTAAGAGTTTGCTATTTTGCAGGTGCATGTGCACCTTAAGCGGCACTTGATGACGGATTTGCCAGAAACAGATGAGGCTGTTGCTCAATGGTGCCAGGATGCCTTTGTGGCCAAGGTGGGTCCTACTTTATAGAATCCGGAGTTTTGATATTCATTTTGTTTCCAAATTTGTTGGTATTTTGGGAAAAGAATGGTTAAGAACGAACATCTTTTCTGCATCTGAAAAGGAATATACAGTGATCGCTTTTTCTATTAACTCTCTTCGACCCAGGATAAGCTATTGGACAAGCATGGAGCTGATGATTCCTTTGATGAACAATTGCAAGACACTGGCCGACCTCTGAAGTCCCTTCTGGTATAACGTTGAACAAAAAATCTCTATGTGAGTTCCATTAAATTTTTATTAACCACTGACCAACCTGTATCCTGGTATAACAGGTGGTCATATCTTGGGCAAGTTTGCTTATTCTGGGGACATTTAAACTTTTCCCAGTTTCATCACTTGTGTCTTCTACGCAAAGGTCTCACTTTTTCAGCAGTTGGGCTGGCAGTTGTTACAATTCTTATGCAAATCTTGATTCAGTTCTCTCAGTCAGAACGATCAACCCCAGCCAGGGCTGACCCATCAATGCCAAAAAACGAGGGAGGGCCTTCAGATGCACAGCTAGATAAGCAGAAGTAAGCAATGACAGCTTATTTCTTGGACAATCATCTATCAATGGAAATATCATCAGTAGCCTCATGTAATATGATGTGTTTTTGTCCATTTAGATCTCTGTTTATGCAATGGGAAACTTGTTTGTGCTTGATCCTTTCATGGGGTAAAAGATACAGTTCCTTGGTTTCTATTTCAGTCTATACAGTAAAGCCTGCTTGACATTCCTTACAGTACCACGACAAGGCTTAACATTCTATACGGTAACATGAAAATGCACAGGAGTGTGGTGTTGACGTCCCCACGCCTTGCAGTAAATTTTATTTTTGGAACTTTTATGCCACAAGTTAACTCAATATTGGTGGGGCATATGTACGTGCCCAGTGTGACCGGGTTAACAGAATGAACAAGGTTTATGACAATGTGAATCCTCCTTGCCAAACATGTAGGGCTGTTGTACTTGGGCCTACGTCTGTTTCGACAATAAAAACCACAAGATAATTGAAAGATCTTAACTTTCCACATCATATCTTCAATAATTTGACGGCAAATCCACAACTAAAATGCTTAACAAAAGAAGTGGAGACCTGATCGCATTCACAAACCTTTAAGGTGAACCAAATAAACAAATTTCAAAATCATGTCATCAGTGAATTCTGGAAGCCTCGACCTTGGGTTTGCAGTTGACTGCCGGTGCGCTAGCAGGAGAGGTACAAGCACTATCTTTGGCATGTTTGATAAGGTCAGCTCGATCCATTGTACTGCATTATGATGTGATCTTGGATAAAACACCCATTTTCTTAGGGCCTGTTCTGTTTATATTTTTTGAATTCATTTTGAGTCTTGTCTTTTAAGAGTAAATATAGAGTAAAAGAAAGATTTCATTTCCCTTATTTTGAGCATTTTCAAATTTTTAAACTAAAGAGCTCAAAACAAGGGAAATGACATTTTGTCATTTTGAGCTCTTCAGTCAGTCTAAAATTTTGAAAACGCTCAAAATAAGGGAACTGAAATACTTCTTTTACTCTATATTTACTCATGAAAAAAGAGACTCAAAATAAATTCAAGAAATATAAACAGAACAGGCCCTTAAGTTCAACAAGAAGGTGGTTCAGTCCCATCATGAAGAGCACAGCATACAGTTGCTTTTTGATGCCCTCGGTAGACTTTGATTTCCTCGCCAGTGGACATGTTCCACAATCTTGCCGTTGAATCAGAGGAAGCTGCAAATTTGATATTTTTCCAAGTGTCATGAGAAGATGAAATTTGCGTAATTGAACATTTTGATAGTACCTATCCTATTTAGCTCAACTTCATCTTCAGGGACCACCTAGGGTATGAAAACACATCCCAATCTTGCACTGTCAAAGATATTGCAAGGTATATATAGAAATCTTGCACTGTCAATTAGGTGAGGAGACAGCGCTGCGAATGATACTACAGTTTGGAGTAAAAGGCAACAAACACCAGAGTCTACCCCCTGTGTGAAAAAATAACTTTTCCACTTGGCTGTTGCGAGGTCCCTGTCAAGCAAGTGTTCCACCAAAAGCATTGTATTGTATGGGTGGACAATATAGTTGCTTTCTTTGTTAATGGCGTCGATTCTTGATCAATCCTCCTTACCAAACAGGTCATAATCGATTTTTCAACCTTGTATTTGTGGCCAAATTATAACCAGGATTGCCAAGTACAATGACATAAAGATTTCGATGCATCTACAGTGTATACCTGTGATTAGAAAGGCACCATCCACTGAGAAAACACAATCCCAGACCCACCGCTGATGTCCTGAATACTTGTCGAGATTAATAAGGGGGAAAAAATAGTCTGATGAACAGGTTTCCATAATTAAGACCACTTGCAGTCAGTGAGCTGGAATATTGTCTTTACCAGTGAGTGTTTTTTCCAAGGTAAAGCCATCTAAATTCCATATTCTCACAGTATGGTCAGCAGATGCGGTAGCCAAATACCTGAAAAATCACCATTTCAGAACGTAAAGCTTGAGAGAGAGTCAACTTCCAGAAATGTAAAGCTTGAGAAAGAGGTCAACTTCCAGAAATGTCATCATATCACTTACGGGGCAGATTAAAGGATATAAAGTCAAAAACAATTCACCGAAAAATCAATTAAATGGTGAGACCCATGGATGAAACTATTAGATTCGAACCGATTAGGATCACACAACTCTGGGGAAAGGAGGCACTTGAGGATGTATTTGTCGTGAGCCTGGAGCTTGTGAAGAGGCTCAAAGTTGGTCATTGTCTGCAAGGGTGCAATAAAAAGTTAAACTGCCAATTTCAGAGCTTTGTCAAAGTGATTCAAATGTATGTGTATGTTACTTGGGTCCCCTGCAACAAGCGCCAAACATAACATGTCCCATGGTTATTTGCCGCCACTACCAAGCTTCCGTCCCACATCACTGTCAACGATCGTACAGCTGTATCCACTTCAGGAACCTGAAAATATGGTTTGAAGATTATTGAATTTGCTCCCCACATCCACATGAAAGTTCAACACTTTATGCAATGATAAATTACTATGATAAAATCTTCCTCAAAACACAAAAAATTCCACATTCACTGCTCATGGCTTTGTGTTTTGGGTGTACCCTACAGCAAGTTGAAACATAAATCACAACATTGCGATTACAAAA
Organism: Nyctanthes arbor-tristis; assembly: GCA_963692815.1. Taxonomy (NCBI): domain Eukaryota; kingdom Viridiplantae; phylum Streptophyta; class Magnoliopsida; order Lamiales; family Oleaceae; genus Nyctanthes; species Nyctanthes arbor-tristis. The sequence goes on along the minus strand of CAVNYN010205054.1, from coordinate 4,246 downwards.
ATACAACTCCCCTTGTGATTCTAGTAATTACGTCTTCGTACTTGCTGGTGCTGTTGTAACTAGAAACTAATACATGATGATAATATCAAGGCGAAGTATGTTATACGGAAGATTTTCACGGGGCAGACAGTATAAATACAGATCCCCAAAGGATTTTGTTTGCGTCACATGCAAAGCACAGTAACAAAAACATAGAACCTATGCTCTTTGTGTTTCAATTTTTAGTTTTCAGTTTTGTCTTTCGAAAGTAATTTAAGAAAGAAGATGATTTGTTTTCTTACTTTCGGTGTTTTCAGCATCATTTTGAGTTTTCTTCACAAAAATTGTCCTTATTAGCCAAAAAACATTTTCAAAAATATGAAAGCAAACAGGTTTCAGTGTTTTGTAAAACTGAAAAAAAAAAAAAAAAAGCCTGAAATTGATAAAGTGAACAGGCTTAATTATTTAAGAGAAGGGAGTACTGCCATCTCGATGTTTGAGTTGTACAGATCTCCAGGCAAAATGTTCTTACCAACTCACAGCTGCATGAGTTTGCTGTCAAGTCCCAGACGCGGATATTGCCATTTTGGTCCCCGGATATCAGCTCGGTCTGCAAATCAACAAAAAAGCACAAACCAAACAGCCATCTTATGAGATCTAGTCCTTGGAGTGAATTGAAATTGTTGCACATGACGAAGACAATGATGACGTCTTTTCTTTATCAACTAATATTTCCATAAAAGAACTGATTTTTAAGAAAGAAATAATTATAAGGGCAATATGAGGCACAGCTACATAATCGCAAAGGACTGTTTTAGTTTCAATTCCACAAGCATCAGGAAAAAGAAAATGAAAACTATATAAAAATAATCCATATAAGTTAACATGGTAATATTGCAGTCTAGTTTCCTTCTTTTGACCATAGAGAATTCTAAAGTTCCAGCCAAAAGAAAAGAAAGACATTATCATAGAGCACCTGATTTGGGTGCAAAACAACAGTATTAACTGCCGCTCGACTTTCATATTCCCTCTGACAACCTGGAGCCCTAGGTCACCCAGAATGAAAGCATAATTAAAGCAACATCTGGCCCCCAAAAAAAAAAAAAACAAAAGGAAACCAAATAGAATACCTCTAAATTCCCGTACCTCAGATCCCAAATCTTCACAGTGCCATCTTCAGAACCAGAATACATCCAATTTCCATCACATTGAAATCCTAACGCCATAACATTATTGGTGTGTGAATCATAGCTCATCACCTAATGCAAGGACAAAGAATCAGCTGATTGAACTGAACCAAGAACACTAGTCACAAGATTAGTAGACAGCACATTTCTGAAAATTGAAAATGAAAACAGAAAAAGAGAAGACAGAAATGTACAGGCTGAGGGCTGTTTGAGTTAATGTCAAAGAGCCGAATATGAGGATTTCCAGCCGCGGCCAGGTAGCGCTTGTCTGGGGTAATCTCAAGCCGATTCACTTGCTGTTCAGAAAACAGTGAATGCATCAGATTCGAACAAAAAAACGACTCAATCCTCATAAGATCCGAAATTTCATACACATGAAGGGTCTATACTCTGTTTTTCCCAAAAACTCATGAGAAAACTAAAAAGTGGTATGTTCATTATATTCATGAACCTACTAACCATCAAACAAGAAGCAATAGTATCCAAAACTTTATAACAAAGATCTGCAACATGAGAAGCAGCAGTTCAGATACAGTCATGAATCTACAAGCAAAAAATCCGGACCATCGGGCATATAGGTGTTCCATCCATCTAAATGACAAAAGGAACAACCAAGAGATGTTCATGGCCCATCCATTACAAGTTGAGACACATCGTCAACGTACCTATACCCACTAACAAACAGAAATTCCAGCAACCAGATACGTTAACTTCCGAAAGAAGCAAATTCTAATGTTAACACTCATGTTCTTTCCTTTTCCTCAAGGATCCTTTTTCGACATCACTCATCAGTTTCAATAAGTGATCAATACTACATGCATTTAGCCAGAAAGATGTACCGCAACTTCTTCAAAAGAGCAAAATGTAGGTTAATGAAATCCAAAGCCCTCCACTTTTTAGGATTAGACGTTCAACATCAGACTTGTACAATAACCGCTATAAATGTCAATCAGATATCTTCCACCACCACGTTCTGGAAAAACAACCTGTATTATTTACTGCAAATATCTAACTTATTGACAGTTCTCATATATATGCTTCCAGTTGCTTCGATTACAACAAGCAATTAACTTGCAGGAATGTTTCTAATGACTTATTTAGGTGCACAAGTGCATACATGGACTCAACTTTACCCATATGCAAAATAAAACAACTTGAAGCACGCTAACAAAATAGTAACTAAAGAAAAACGGAATAAGCTAGAAAAAGAAAGCAAAAACAGAGGAGCATACAGATTCCGGGTACTGGATAGTCCTATAGCAGCGTCCACTCTTCGCCTCCCAGAATCGAATAGTGTGATCATAGCTTGCTGTAGCTAGAACTACAGAGGGTTGACTCATATTCAGGGGCGGAGCCACCTAGGGCCCGGTGGGGGCAGTTGCGCGCACTGGATTTCGATCGTGGCGCAACCGCAAGAATTCAAGGTATTGACAGAAAAATCTGGTGCCCAAAGAATAGCATAGAGAACGAAATAAAAGAAAAAAGAGGAAATCCACCCACAAATTGTTTGGTAATAAAGAACAGAAGAAAAGAAATTAGCGTAGAACTCAATGCCGCAGCATAATTGATCCGTTAAGGTAAGTGATATCAAGTCTCCCCATTTTCACTAAACCCTAGTATTTAGCCAAATTGGGGGATCAAAGCAAACGATTTCTTTTATTTTTCCCCCACCCAAGCTACCTTTTTTTTCTAATTAATAATTATTAAAATATTGTTGAAATTCTAATTTTCTTATACTAGATCACTACTCATGCAACAAGATCCCGTTTAAATTATAAAAGTCGAACTTATAATATCGAGTTCAGATTATCTAAATCGAACTTATAGTAATTTTTTAAGAAATTCACAAGTAAAATTATACGTAATTATTTGGCTATTAAAATAACTTTTTATTTTTGAAGAAATTTGGCTATTATTATAGCTGAATTAGTGCATTATATTTAATTTGTTTATCTTACCTTATAAATGATGGATAGAATATTAATCACCTTTAAATGGTAATAAAAAGGTACGCTAAATAAAAAAGAGTGGACAAAAATGAACTTAGATAATAATCACACAATTATAAAACATGCATAAAAATTTATTAAGAATTGATAGAAATTAGAAGATAAGATAAATTAAAGAGTTTTAAAAAGGAAGTAGATCCTGTAACGATTATTCGATAAGAGCAGGGGAGAAGCCTGATAAGAAATGGAAGAATAAGATATAATAACAATAAATAAAAAATAAAAATAGGAAAAAACTAGTCTTTACCACTCCAATTACCAAAGAAATAAATAAAATGACAGAAATATCCTTACTTATAGCAAAAGGGGGCAGGAATGGATAATTAAGGTCAGATTGTACCTCAACTTCTTTTATTTAATTTATATAATAATATATAGATATGCTCGTTATTTATTTATGAATAACGAAATTATTAATTAAGTTGAAATAATTAATAAATAAATGGTATAATGAAAATTAATAAATAAATAAAAGAATATATTAGAAAATATTTTTAAATTTTACTTTTTCAACGATATTAATTAATTCAACTTTTCTTAATTAATGGTGACAAAAAAAAAAGAAGGAACTTTTCTTAATCAAAAGTTGAGGATTCTTGATCAAAATTCCCCCTTGTTTTTCATTTACGTAAATTGAATTACGACCCAAGGTTCTAAAAAAAATGTCATGTCTATCATATATTCGTTATGGTGACCATTATCACCTTTTAATACGTGTTTAGTATGCCGCATATGATAGATAAGATGCGATTATAAATGAAACAAGTAAGTACATTAAAATGGAATTGTTGAAACAAGTACATTTAAAATGGAATTGTTGAAGTATATATCAAGTTGGATTTTCATCATCAAAATTGCCATTCCCAGCAATCTTCGCATCTTGATTGTATTATGTGCATCTTCCTAGTAAAGCTTGAATGCAATAATATTCGGGTTTTTTTTTTTCATTTTAAATCCTGGACTGTTTTATTTATTTTTTTCAACTTCAAAGCCATTCCTCAACTGCAACCAATCCATGTCGTTTCTGTTCTAGCGGAAGGTAAATTGTATTCACATTTACATTTCGTGAAC